>OZ018328.1:76896116-77061116 GCA_963969495.1 Ceratothoa steindachneri
GCGTTCAATTAGCGTCATATATGTATGCAATATTAAGTCTGTACAATGTTAATGAGTGTAATTTTACTTTTACAAATTTCTAGTTTATTATAATTATTATCGTTATCATTATTATTATTATTATAATTATTATTATAATTATTACTATTCTTTAATATATAATAATTATTACTATTAATGTGTGCACTTTAGTGTCATATATGTGTGCCAAAATTTAGTCTGTGTAGAGTTGTTCATTGTAATTTTACCTCTACATATTTCTAGTTTATTCAATTATTATTATTATTGATATATTATTATTATTCTTTGTATTATTATTTATTATTATTATCATTATTATTATTATTGTATGTGTTTATTGGCCCCTTATATGTATGTCAATACTAAATCTTTGTCGAGCCATTAATCGTTATTTTACCTTTATATATTTCTAGTTTTAAAAATTTCAAATGCTTAATAAATTTCCAACATTTAGTTGTTCCACGTATTCAGAAGGCTTAGTTGAGCAATATAATATATAGCACTTGCAATATTCTAATATGCTTTCAATATGCTTCATTTCTATATCGGTAAATTAGTTTTCGTGCAATTTTGTAAACAAACAAATTAAAATATGTTAGTGATTATATAATCGCCACCAATTTACCTTGACAAAAAAACTAATAGTTTCCTTCTAATCTAAAGCTCTAGTGGCCCACCAAATTTGGTAGAAATTAGTCCAATAATTTTTGAGTATGTTTGAAGACGAACGAACGAACGAACGCCGTCGCTCACAAGTAGATCTGGTTGACTTTAAATTTTTAACAGGGTCTGCGCCGAACAGGGTCTGCGCTGAATAGGGTCTGCGCCGAAAAGGCTCTGCGCCGAATAGGGTCTGCACCGAACTAGGCCATTCGCTGGTTACTTTGGGGCTAAAGGAAAGGACTTAAAGGAAAAGCGACGATAAATAGGGATTTATTCTTGAAATAGCATCTACCTTATTAGGCGTAGCGAAATATAATAAATCGAGTTCCGTGCGGCGGTGGGTAAGTTCTATTAATGTTGGGGTAGCTGAAGCAAGGTGACAGGAATTAGGAGCGAGGGACGAACCCGTGATGCCACTAATACAAAACGGACCAGGCAAGTGCCTTTACTTGAGTCTCACAGGCTGAATGATTTAAATGATTTTCCCTTGACTGCCCATAATGTCCTCCTTTGTTTATTTATAACTCCGCTGCTGAGGGGGCGTGACCTCTTTTCTCTCCTCAAAGCGTGGGAGCGGAGCTAACAAAAGAAAACTCACTTGTTAGCCTCTCTGCCGACTGTTAGACGGAGCTCAGGGGTGTGTGTGCTCCTTAAGATTCTGGGCACATTATTAGTCCGGGCTGACAGATCCTATCAAGAAATGACTGTGTATTTTTCCTTTGACACCTTCACGAAAACTCGACCGACCAAAGCATATCTCACCTGTATTTGCTCGGCTTCCTTAATTATCAGGCATCGGTATCTTTCCTCCCCGGAGCTGCTCCTTTGTCTATGTATGTGTATGTGTGGTGTAACCGCGTGGGAACCAGTTATTTGCTTGCTTTTCTTATGCATTTCTAATAAATATACAGTTATGTTATAAGTATTTCTCTATTTTTACAATGGTTTATTACTTACTACATATCTTATTACCTAATTAGTTAATATGTGCGTTTAATCTTAGGATTTCATAGATCCATTGAGCACCCATTTGTGGGGGGTTCCTCACTAGACCTATTTATCTTGCAATATGGGTGCCACAGGCCTTCTTTCCTTGCACAGTGGGAACCACAAACCCATTCACAACCTGTTATTTTTATTGATGATTTTCAGATAACTGTTATTCCCATGATTTCTCACTTCCTGCTCCCATCTGAATCCTCATTCATCTTCTGTTTAATTGCTTCATTTGCTGTTTTTTTCCACCAGTTTATCACTCTTTTCAATTTTTCACCTCCTTATATGCATTTATCGATATCTTCCTGCCTGCTTGTTTCAAATGTAAATAGGTAAAGGCTCATTAATATACATGATTATACAAAAAATATATAGTCCAAATAGTGTAAAAAGAAGACTTCGATAGAAAGAGAGTCAATTCCAAGCTATATTAAAGCTAAGTATATCATCTATAATTTTATATCATTACAATTTAGATTTTATTGGGAAATAATTCATATAAGAAAAACTATACTTAAGGTAATTGAATAAAGAAAATGTAATAAAATACACAAACTGAGATGAGCACACTTAACTTTGTTTGATAGACAAAATAATTTTTCACGAGTTTCCACTTAGACGGAACCAACCCCAAACCAGACCAACACAATTAGCAATACAAAAGTATGTGGCTACTTGACAAAAAGGACCACGAGGTATGCACAACCTATCAAATAATGTCAGACCTTAAATAATAACTTCCACTTCGCCTTCTCAGCAGTGGGAGTCTCGATAGGTTGAACCAACCACAGTAAACAAAAGCACTCTGAGAAAAACAAAGGCTACTTATCTTTAATTGGTTAATTTGAGTAGTGGTCATCTTTGTAAGTGGTCCTTGAGATTACTTATTGTACAAAAATTGGTTAAGGTAGGTAAAAAAAAACAACCAAAGGAAAGTGAACCGAAAACCCACCCATAGGTCGTTGGGACTGCTTTTCTTTACCTGATCCCAATATAATTAATTATAATATGATAAATAAAACAACCTGCACACGAATAGCCGGAAATGTGAACAAATACACTCATGTGAGATGTGAAATAACGCGTGCTCACACAAGAATACGTGGAGGGCCAAAATATACACAAATCTTACCATCGAATCCACACATCTCAATGCATCTCCTCAAATTGAAACGAACTCTTCCTAAAGTAATAAACAAGAAGTTGTTTATTTCTGTTTTCATCCTTTTTCCCAAATTGGTATTTAGGGAGCGGGGGAGGGGGGTCTTGAGATTGGTTTCTTTTTACATCAAAACATTCTTTAATTGACCTAGAAGCTACTGGGGAGAAGAAGGGGGGTGGGATAAGGATCTGTTCTTGAGAGGTCAGTAGTGTATATTGGCGTGAAAAACAAAAGAAACATTTAAAAAAATTGAGCTGGGTAGCAATCAGAAAGAACAAGATTAGAGCTAGGGTTTGTTTGACGAAATTTACCAAAGTTAGTCTGTGTGTGATTAGGTTAAGGGTGAGGTTCAAAGACCACGCCCCTGGGACATCTCATCGATTGGTTAAGGAGACTTCGCATGAGTTAATCATGAGGCCCAAGAAATAAACTATGAAAAATTACTGCTTGTATTTTAATGATTAATTACTCAATTCATTTTTTTCTCCTTCTTGTATGTCATTCGGCATCAACATAGAGAGACAAACATACACTGCTGTCCTTATAAGATCACTTGATATATTCTTTTGGGGAAGATGTGGATGCTTCAATACTAACATAAGTTTGAACCACACCTATGAATTCATTTTCTCTAACGGATAAAATATTGCCTTTTGTTTTCCAACTATCTCTTTCTGCCTTCTTAATCCATGTATGATCCTTGCTTGGCCTATGATGTGTAGTTGCTTTCTTTATGTCCTATAGTTTAATTAGCATATATATATATATATATATATATATATATATATATATATATATATATATATATATATATATATGCACTGTTGAAGACCACAGCAGTTGTTTGTCTAAGGAGAAAAAAGCATTCGCAAAAGACATATTTTATTCCGAGACGTCTTTCGACCGTGGTCGGTCATCTTCAGTGAATGAACAGAAATGGAATAAAGAAGAAGAAGATGGTATACTCAATTTAGTAGATGGCGGGATAATAGTAGATAAAAGTGAGTGAAATTTAAAGCGGGGAGGGGTATTTTGCCCTAGTAGGAGGGCATCACTCTATGCTTTTCTTTAGATTTTATCCTTTTTGTCTTGTTTTTTGATAATTTGTGTTTTTATTTGTTGTTTCTTTATGTGTTGTTAGCGTGTTCTTATTATTGTTAGTGTTTTAATTTTTGTCTACTTATTTTTGGGTTTATTTCTTTTGAGCATTCAAGCCTTTTATAGCTTTTAGCTCAGCGATTTACCTTATGTTGTTTTAGTGTATTTGTTTTCTTTGTTTTGGTTTCAGTTGTCCTACGTTAGTTTCTATTGTTCCTGTTATGTGTATAGTGATTTCATGTTTTCCTGAGAGCATATATTAGTACTTGGAAACTGGCTACGACGGGACACTTTCTCCCGTAGTCGTGCAGGTATATTAAGTTTGCCACCAGTTTCCTGTAGTTCCTGAATGACAACATTCATAAGAGTTGACCAGAGCTTTTTTCCCAATTACGGGTTGATGATGTTGATAGTCTCCAGATTTTTCCTCCTATGAAGATCCCTTTGCTGTTGTTGGTCACGCCTTCTGGCTTTGTTAATTATTAGGGATGAAGAGTTTTGAACACGTTGGAATTTACTCATTCAGCTTTTGCTGGCCGCTTGAGTCACTACTGCGGGGTAGATGATCTTAGCCCGGACGTAAATCAGGTATATTTTCCTAATGTTAGCCGAGCTAAGATCTCTAAATCTGTATAGCTTGGAGATTTCTCTCTTTGCCAGGTTCCGCATCTCCGTGTATTGTCTCTAGTATTCGTGGTCGGAGATCTTTAGGCCGAGAACAGTGCCTTCGGCGAGTAGCCGTATCTCCTCCCATCGATCAGATGAGCCACGTCAATCTGCGGCTCAATGGGACTATTTTGAACTTGTCCCTATTTGTTCTAATCTTCCATCGTCTCTCGTACCAGTTGGTGTTATTGATTTTCGCTATTGTGCGCATTGCCTGATCCCTTACTTTCTTCTCCGGGCAAGGTATGATCTAAGTGACGTCATCTGCAAATTGCAGATACATGGTCTCTCTGTGCGCCGGAGTTGGGAGGTCGATGGTAAAGACCAAATAAAGCAGTGGGCTGAGGCAACTTCCCTGGGGAACGCCCGCGTTGAGTTCGAATTCAGGTCATCCGTATCCTTCAATCATGAGACATGCCATTCTGTCCATGACAAAGTCACAAAGGATCTTTTCTAGGATTGGGTCTAGCTAGATGTTCAGGATCTTGTATGAAGTCCTTCTAGCTAGACTTTATCGAAGGCCTTCTGCACGTCCCTCAACACAATGTCTACATAGTTCCCATTCGGTCTGCAAAAGGCTGCTTTTTTCTGTTAGGAGCGCCAGGGCTGTTTCTGTGCCCCTTTTTCTGCGGAACCCGTGTTGTTAGGGGTTATGCGCTCCTAACTCGCTCGAATGAGCTTGTAACCTATTAGCTATAACATTTTCAAAGATTTTGCCGTGCATCTCCAGAAGAGAGACCGGGCGATAGTTAGCCACCAGGTCTGGGTGCTCATTTCCTTTTGGGAAGTTGATTTTAGCCATCTTGTTCCCGTCAGGAAAGTAGCCTGTATTCAGGGCGGCATTCATGGTGTATGGTTTGCCTCAGGGCATTCACGTGATTGTTTCTCGTGATCCCAGACCAGCCTGGTACCCTTTGCTTGAAGGACGTTATGGTGTTCATGGTCTCTTCGAAGGTGATTTGGCACCCGTGGCTAACCATCTCTCTTTCCTGAGATACTTGCGGATTTGGGTGGTTTCTATGTATCACTGTACCGAGGTCATCGAGCATTTTATCTTCTAAGTCCTGGTCGAAGGAAGTCGTCGTTCTCAGGGGTTATAGCAAAATCTTTTTCCAGTGCGTCCTGATTCTTATTTCAAGTAACTCTGGATCCTAAATGATCTCATTTCCGTCTTTTAACTTTGTTCTGGTTTTGGTTGGAAGTCCCCTAAGTCTTCAGATGCTGTTCCCCAAAATTACTGGACCGTCCTCCCTGTCCAGCCTACTAATGATGTCATTCTAGATTTCCTTCTGTTTCTCTGTGATTATGTGTTTTAGTTCTTCACTTAGTTCTCATTCTGGCTGTGCTTTCCTTATTTGGGCCTGTCCTGCTTATTTCCTCGTATATTTTTCTTGGTTCCTGAGCGATTTCCCTCATCTCGTTCGTCAACCTAGTTTGTGGGTGCATTTTATGGAGATCTTGGGGACGCATCTCTCATCGGCTTGAATGAGGAGATTAGTGATGTAGTTTATCTCCTCATCTATTTCTTCGAGATTGGCGTCTTCCAGGTCAGCTGGTTGATATTCGCTGAGTATCTCTCTAAAAAGCTACCAGTGGGACGGGCTTGAGAATAGGAGCAAGCGAGATTGTTGTAATTATCTGGATGTGGTCCCTCGGTATCCCAGGTCTGGACTCATTGCTGATGTTAAAGGGGAAGTTAACGCTCACTAATACTATGTCCGGTTGTTGCCGAATAATGCGTTAGGTAGGTCGGGAAATCCGGTCCTATTCTCTGGAGTCTGTCTCTTCGAAAAGTAGTTTCAGATTACTTTACCTTTGTTCGGTGCGACCGTAACCAGACGCTGTGTTTAGGTCTGCACCCAGCAATGACATTTTTCCGCGCCAGAAGATGTTAAAGAAGTTGGGAATCGGCAGGTAGTTACGGCGGGGCGGCTGATAGGCTGCTGCCACAGTTAAACCTCCCACCAGGGTCGGGATTTCGACAGCTACGAATGATTCTTCTAAGTCTAGTAGTGTTTTGTATGTGATGTTTTTTTGGATCGCGATGGCTGCGCCGTCGTATCGATCTCTGTATATGTTTTTCTTTGTAATCACAGTGTAATTTAGTATTTTTATTGTGTTAGTTTCGTGTTTAGACCGTGTTTGGAAATGAAAATCAGGTCGGGATCCACTGTAGGGAATATGTTTCCGTAGGGCATGGATTTCCCTTCCCATCCGTTTGTTTGTTTGATGTGTTTGTAGTTTATGTGAGTGTGTGTATTTCCCTTTACTTTTTATCACGTCTTCTTTTTCCGTTTTTTTTAATTTTCTCGTACTCTGCTTCATTTATGGTGAGGCAAGAGTCCCTATGCAGTATTATTTTCGCTGCCATGAGCGCTTTGTCTACTCTTGCTTCTTGTGCCTGCGTATCGTATGTCCACTTTAGTTGACCCGTCTTTACCCCTTCAACAATCTCCCTAATGGTGAGGTTGGCTGGGAATGGGTTAGGTCAGTTCTGTAGAACTTCATTTTTAGTTTTTCTCCATCATATTTCATGGTTTGTTGGGGAGCCTTTTCCCTGCTTTTGCTCCTTGATCTCTTTGTTTCTTTGGGGAGTGGGACCTGTTCTTCGACTTCAGAGGAGGATACGGAGCTTGAGAGATTACCCTCAGCCTGCTTTATTCTACTGGCCGCTTTTATGTCCTGTATCTCCTGTTTTCTTCTGGCCTCTATTTTTGGATTTTTGAGGGGCTTGAGATGTTCCCTGGTGTTCTTTTTCTTCCAGTCTTTCTTCATTTGCTGGAAACGGCGTCGCTGGGGCTTCTTCCTCGGGCTGGTTATGCAATTGCAGGACGTCCCCCGATGGAGGGTTGTCCGGGAACCAAATTTCCATTCTTTTTGAGCATGGTATTAAGCTCAGTTGCGAAACAGCCCGGGTTGGTGAGGTGCCTCACGTGAGCGTACAGAATGCACGTGAGGATTTTGGTGGAGTTTTTGTTACCAACCTTCAGATAAGTCTTTGGAGTGGCACAGTTTATGGTCTTGCAGGGGGGAAGGGGCTTTTTCCGCTTGGGCATAGGAGGTATTAGCCCTCATAATTCCCTTCGCCTTTTTTTCCTCTGCTTACCTTTTTAAAATCTCCTTCTTCTTTGGGCAAGACATGGCCATTGTCCCGTGCTTTTGCCCACAGTTTGGGCATTTTTTTCGGCTGCCGGGCATTCACGCCAGCCATGCCCTTTACTACTGCATCTAGAGCAGGTTAATTCCTGCTCCTTGCATTCTTTCGTTGTGTGTTGTTCTAGCTTAAAGAACCTGAAACAAATTTGCACTGGGGGAAATTCCCCTCACTCTCTCTCTCTATTTGTTTCCCGCTTATTTTAGCGTTGAAGAGCAGTAACCCACTCTCCTTCGCCTTAGTTGCCATTGAGGTACCACCAAAGATAATTGCGAACACATGATTGTACTCCGTGTTGTCCTTTCTGTTTCTTAATTTCACTATCTCGCCTATATTTGCCCATTGTTGGTTTCTCTCAATTTCGTTTTTTATTTCTTCTCTGGCATGCTGGCCGATCCCCGGGTTGAGCCTTCGGCCTATCACACTTCTGTCTGCCTCAATCTGGGGAGGGGTACTGGGTTAGAGGTTTATATCCCCCAGGATCTTAATACCAGCTTCCTTCATGAGGGTCTCGATATCTTTCTCCTTCTCGCATATAACGATATACCCTGTGGGAGAGTCAATTAGCCGTAGTATGGGCACATTCAGCCTGCCGAATAAGGTTTCATACACCTTTCCCTTATTTAGTTTTTCTAGGCCACTTATGGTTCTTAGTGGGAGTCTTGCGGCACTGGATTCCGCCATTTCGGATTATGTGCAGCCCCTTGAGGAGGGAAGTGCACTTACGTTATATCTTACCTTCTTTGTTGTTTATTTGAATGGGGACCTACCAATCTGTGTTTTTCAGAGTTTTAGGTTTTATCCTGTTTTTAATTTATTTGCTTTGAGGAGAAGATAACCCCACCCCCCTCGCTTGTCTGACGCCTCGATGGATGAAGGAATTGCCTTTTAGGGTGAATGATATCGATGGATGAGATGAATCCGGGTGGGATCCTCTCGGGGGTGTGATTGTATGGCGGACTTATTGACAACGCCGTTCCCCCTCGAGGGTGTTTTAATCGCGACCGCATTCTAGCATACCATATATACGGTTGTATGTCCCTCTATTGTCCTGGAAGGGACCCCCACTGTGATGAGCACCGGAGGTGGCAGTTCGTCCCTAATCTGGAATTGTTTCTGACATTGTTCTCGGCTGCGGGCTACTCCTCAAACCAGCTTCCTCCAATGACCCCAATTATGCCGTTGCAACCGCTCGGCAGAGTTGGGACGAAATATGAATGGCAATCCCTCATCGCATCTGGCAGCAGTTCACGTAAAGGGGCAAGGCTGGGGACTTAAGCAGTCATCTGCCTAAGTGTGGCCTCTAAAAAGAAAACTGAATATTAGTAGTGATAATGAATGAATGGTGATAAGCATAGATCTCTTTTGTAATAGTGGTTCTCGGAGGCGTCTTTGGAAATTTACCCAAACCTTTACTTCCTTTACCGAGTTCTGAGGTAAACTTGCCAAAGTTAAAACCAAGATTTCCGAGCAAGCAATGGAATGATGATATATTTGAGAGAAAAAATAATAGTATAAATTATTGTTACAAAAAGTTGAGCAAAGAAGAGAAAGTTATAAGTAACAGTATGAAAAGAAATGGGTTCTTCAGGTAAAACCGGAGGTCATATTTTGGACATTTATACACTTATTTAAATCTCTTATAATAAATTGAGTTGAATTCTCCAGGACATATTGGAGGTCAAATTGTTGATATTATACAATCAGGAAATTTTTCCATGACAGAGAATTATATGTAAAAAACTGCATTTATTTTAATATATTGTTGTCTTATGTACAACTTTCACGAAATCCTTGTGCTTGCTACTAAATATTCATTATTAACCCCTGTTTATTAAATGTTTCACTGAACTATTATTATTATTAACCACTAAATATTCAATATTGACCACTGTTTATCAAATGTTTTTATTATTAATTCGTTTAATCACTGAACTTTATTATTATTAACCACTAAATATTGATTATTAATCACTGTTTATTAAATGTTTTTATTATTAATTCGCTTAATCACAGAACTTTATTATTGTTAACTACTTGCTATTATTCACTTTCACTTGTTTTTCGACTATTCAATCTCTGAAGTTTTTTGACCAGTTTTAATTTTCTTATAGGTTGACATGTTGACGGAGTGCACGGAGTCCGGAATGTAGATAGCGCGTTCCGTTAACATTCCTCTTATCTCTTTTGGCGACCACGGTCCTTCGTAGGTCCATATGTAGTCCCCGCGAAGAATTCCATCGATTAGACTTTCCAGGTCATTTTTCGGGGGTTTGCACACTGAAGAATCCTCTTAGTAGGATGTTTCTTTCCTCCGTAAGGGGTATTCCGGGATAGCCCAAGATGTCGTCGTCTTCGTCTTCTTCTCCGTGAAGTTTATACTCTTGTTCTTCTGTCCCTTCTTCCTTTCGGAATTTTTTCTTTTTCTTTTGCTGTTTCTTCTTTGGTCTTTTCGGGGGACTTTCTTTTTTTGTCTCCTCTCCTTTTGTAGTTATTTCTTCTTTTGTGGTTTTCTGCTGTTATTGTTTGTCGGCTGGTTCTTTTACATTTTCTTTGGTTGTGAGTTTTGTTGTGGGTCGTCCACAAATTGTATTTTTAGTACTTCCTGTGAAGGAGGATTGGGCGGAAACCACAGTTTTTTCTTGAAACCGTTTTTCCGTAGTAGTTGGTTTAGTTCTTCAGAAAAAGTGCCCGGGTTGGCTAGGTTTGCAGAGTGTGCGTAGATTACCATGGAAATTAATTCTTTACACTCACTTGGCATCACCAGCTAAGGTGCTGTTTTTTCGGTGAGCCTGGTTCATGTAGCCGCTGTTGCTTCCGCATAATTCTTTGCCTTTTCCTCCTTTTCTTTTTTCGACTTTTCTCGTTTTGCCCGGATTGCCTTTTTGCAGACAGGACACCTCATGGCCGAGGCCCTGTTGTCCCCTCCGCAGTTCACACAGCGTATTTTTTCTGAGGCACACTCCTTCCATCTGCGTCCTGGTTTGGAATAGACGGAGCATGTGACCTCGGTCGCTAGACATTCTTTCGTGGGGTGTTTTTCTACTGCTAGGCATCTGAAGTAGGTTTCTATTTGGCCGTACTCATCCGCTTATATCTTCTTAGGGGCTACTCGGAGGTAGAACCCCAGGAGTCCCTCCTTCATAGCCCTTTGCGCAATCTCAGTGCTTTTGAAAATAACATTTACTATGTTTTTGCCGAAATTTTCCACCTTGGCAATTTTCGCTCATTTTGGGTGCTTAGAAAACACGGCCTTGATGTCTTCACAGCTCTTGCTTGTGAAAAAGTGGTCGAGCTCTCTGAGGATGATTGTTCGACGGACCATGATTTCGTGGGAGATGGAAGCTTCAAGTCCAATCTTCCGAAGGGGCTCTTTAGCTTCATCAGATACGATCTTCTCGACGTCATCGGGAGTTCAACATAGTGCTGCCCAGCCGTTGCACATCTCAATTAGTTTTAGGGTAGATACATTGAGCGGACCAAAGATAGTCTTCATGACTGTTTGCTGGCTTGGTTTTGTCGCCCCACTGATGGTACGGAGGGGGATCCGTTTGACGTCCATGGCGGGTGGCCCCATGGCTCCCTTTTCGTAGTGGTACTCCTTTTTATTCCTGGTTGTTCTTTATTCCTCTTCCGGATAATTGTCTCCTTTTCTTTCCGAAAAAGAATGCCTGTCAAGGGCGTCTTCAGCTTTTACCCTTAACTTTTCCTCCTTTGCCACGACCAGACATGATAAACATTCCCAACAACTACTCAAAAATCTACTCAGTACTGAATAATGGAATGAAATGAAATGAAATGAAATGAAAAGAGAGGTGGGAGACAAAGAACAGCTCTTCCAACCATCTCGCCCCCCTTGGCGCTCATGGACCGGCCAAGGAGGGAGGGGAGGAGAGCCGGTACTCTTTTATAGGCCCCAATAGTCACACTGTCTAGAGCCAAAGTAGGCTCCAAGCACTGTAAGTACGGCAGTTAGGAGTGAGAGGGAGAGGAAGAAGAAGGTTTTAGGATAGGGCAGCGAAGAAAATAGTAAGATATAAAAGTGGACTTAGTTATTCATGGGACCTACAGCTTAACGTGGAATCCGAACCACGATGTGTCTCTTGTTTCTATCTAGAACAGTTCATCGTGACCCCTGTCCCACGTATCACTGTGAGTCCTGTGTGCGGATATGATAGTAAAAAACGAATAGATGCTGAAGGCTGAAGGAAGTAAGAGGTTTGCAAAGAGATGCTAATTGCCTGGTGGTCAGGCTTATCTCTGTCCATTTTAGGTAGTATAGCTAACGTGATAAAGTTTGAAAGTAGTATTGGTATTTATGAGGCGTTCAAACCGTTATTAGTAAATATTCTTGATAAAACTGGTGTAGGTTTCTATCTCTCTATCTATTCTTTCCTATTCCTATCCTAGTCATAATTGACTATATGCTATTCTCTGGTTTACTTCGGTTAATTAATTAATCTTAGTCATCGTCGAGTATTAATCTCATTATCTAGGTGTAGATTTCTTCTTCGTCTTCTTCTCCTCCCTCATCTCTCGTTGGGAAACTTGGGAATAATCTGCGTGACCTCCATCCTTCTCTCTGGGCAATTTGATTGGTTAGTTCAACTCCTACTTCATTCTGTGTCTTTTCTAAGACTTTCTTTGCTCTTTTTGCAATTATTCTGTTAATTGGTTTTATCCTTACCTCCATATGCAGGCCTCGTAGATTTCCTCTTTCTCCTCTTCTGGTGTTTGTTATTAAGTAGACAGCTTTGTTTTGGACTTTTTGGAATCTTAATAGGTTACTTCTCGAGATCGTGTACATCGCGATGGTTGGATAAATAATCGCGGACTGTACTATGGCTTGATAAATTTATGGATATACAGGAGAGACCACTACAATCAGCTAGTCAATGCAAAGAGGGAGCTGTACCCAGTGTCAAAGAAAATAATGAAAGTGATGAAGAAAAACAGGAATTCCACCTAAGACTATTTGCTTCAGAAGAGAAACCTTTCCCATAGACCAATGAAAAAATTATTCAAGGAGTCAAAAAGGGTACTATAAGTATGAATATGAAGGCTCATACCCGGAACGAGAGGTCTAAAAATTACTAACAAGCGAAAATCTCAAATTACCCCAGTACTTACTGTACAATATTAAAAAGTATGAATTTAATAAAAGAAATGGGAGGACAATATCACCAATTGGCAGAGACACGCACAAAGCTAAATGAAGGTCAAGCCTATCCAGCAATACAGCGAAATAATGGCGCAACTTCGGAAAATTAAAATCGTCAGTCACAACGTAGCCGGTTGGAAAGAGGAGAGATTCACACTTAGCAATATCCATCTTAAAATCGATCCGGAAATAATTTTACTAAATGAGATAAATATAAACCCAGCAATAGATACAATTAAAATCTTTACCCATAACATTATTACGAAAACCACCGATGAAATAAACTATGATGGAGTAGCTATAGCCATAAGGAGAGACATAAGCTTCAAGAAACTTAAAGACTTTGATGAAGCCTACTTGGCAGTCAGTATAAGAACAACCACAAGTGACTTAATAATATCCACGGGGTACCAACCACCTAGAAGGGACTATTTACCCTTTCACAACTTTCTAGACATATTTGGCAAAAAAGATCAATCAATATTTGCGGGCGATTGAAATGCCCGTAGTCGAGCATCAAGATACACGCGATGCTTTAAAAAGGGAGCGAAAAAACTCTATATCATGCTGGAGAGAGGGATAGTTGAGAGAATAGGACCCGAATTCCCAAACTACTTTAGGGGCTAACAGTGCTACAACCAGACATTGTGATAGCCACACCAGGACTCACACTAAATGAACTAATCGAAAGAGGCCCTCCTTCAATAAGCAATCATCGTAATAACCCTATTTAAATTAAATGCCCAAGTAGAAAGCAGTACAGATTAGCTTACTGGACAGGATGCTATGAAGACTTAATGAAATAACAACAGATCAACCTACCCGAAGCAAAATTGGTGGATATTGACCAGGAGCTTGAAAGACTAATGGAGGGAGGCATTAATAGAAGCTGAAAGAACACACGTCCCAACTACGGAGTACAGAACACTGCCCCACCCCTTGAGAACTCAGCAAATCGAGACCATATAAAATCAATATACGACATTTAGGGAGATATAGAGTTCACGGCCCACGGAGAGGAGATAGAGATCGTCTACGGCAAGTTAGAGAAGAATTAAGAAATGCAATAAAGCCGAACGAAGCATAAGGTGGGATAGATTTATAGAAGCCATTGATAGCGAAACTAACCCAAGAAATTTTGGTATAAAATAAATATAGCTAGGGGGAAAAAATAGTCAAGGCCCAAGATCGTATTAACCAATGACGAAGGAGAAGCTGAAGAACCTTATAAAATATAGACTGACTTTCGCACTTATTGGAGAAGCGTATTTGACATTTTGCCGGAAGAAAATGAAGATTTTGACCAAGATCACGAACTACAGGTAGTAGAAGACTTGAGAAGCAAATCGACAAGAGATATTCCCGAATAGCAATGCATCATTGACAATCCTAGCAGAAGAGGAAGTTGAGTTAGTCACCTTAGAGAATGTAAAGAAGACAATAAAAAATACCAAACAAAGCGCCCGTGGAAAATCGGGGCTAACCAGGGAAAACCTAATCAGAGCACCAGATACTTTCTTGGGAAAATAGTATCCTTATTTAATGACACCATAAGCGCCGGTTATTTTCCGGATGAAATGAAGAAGGGGAAAATAATATTCCTACATAAACCCGGCAAAACTCCTAATAGCCCGGGCAATTTTAGACCCATAGCCTTAGTGGAAACACTGGCTAAAATATTAGAAAGATTGATAAACGACAGGCTGATGGAACATCTGGAGTAAAGATCCCTGATGCCAAACCACCAACCTGGGTTAAAAAAAAATTGAAGCACTGAGACAGCGTTAGCAATGTTAGTGGAAACCGTGTCCAGAGCAAAGTTTGACAAACATTATACGAACCTAGGCCTTAGAGGTGTGTCAAAAGCTTTTGACAAAGTATAGAGAGTCGGCTTAAAATTTAAGATAAAAAGACTAGGACTCCCATCACCACTAACAAAGTGCTTGTGCGATTACATCACAGAGAGATCAGCCTACATATCAATAGAAGCCTTTTATCGACCGTACTTTGAAGTCCTACAGGGGGTTACACAAGGGGGAGGTTTAAGCCAGACACTCTACAGTGTATACACATTGGATATTCCCAGCCCGGTTAAAAAATACACCAGATATATACACTTCGCTGATGATATCACGATTATAGCGAGTAGCTCTTAGAGGCAACCTCAAATGATGGCAAGGATAACAGCGGCTGAAATAGAGCACATTAACGAATTTAAGCTAAAATGGAAAATTAGAACAAATGCAGACAAGCTTACTATTATCCCAGTCGGGAGAAGAAAAACGGACAGAATTAGAGTGGACGACAACAGATATCGCTATGGGAATGGAGGAAAAGTACTCGGCCTCAAAATCAACCAACAAGGCTACGTCAAACACTTAAAGGAACGGATAGTATTAGTTAAAGCAAATTGAACCAAATTATATCAAGTTACAGACTTGAAGATGGAAAACAAAATAAAAATATACAACTCAGTTTGCCGGTCACGATGCTTTACCCGGCTCTTCCACTGAACAGACTCCATAAAACGAACACACTTAAACTTCAAAGAGTTCAAAATGCAGCAATATATATTATCTCAAACACGAGAAGAGGAGAATACAAAAGACAAGGTGACCTGCACCACGACATCGGTCTAACACAAAAAAATGTGTCTTTGCACAGGAAAGGATGTAAATTATAGGAAAAGTTAAATGATATATGTATTAACCGACGAAGATAAAAGAACCATGGACATCCCGCACAACTACAGAGAAAACAATAGAGGTGAATTTAGAAGCGGAAAACCTATCTCAAGAGAGGACCTGCCTCCAATATATAGTAGGTAAGATTGCAAAATGATTGCACACATTGAAATAAAAAAATCTGCGTTAGACATTGAAAGAAGAAAATTAAAAAAAGGAAATAGAGGCGCGAAGAATATAACGTGAGGAATAATAACTAGGAAAATAAAATAGAGATGGCTGGCCACCCAGTAAACTACATTAACTCAGACTCATTCTTTTTCACCACTCTACCCTAAAATCTACTGTATACTCTACTCTTACTGTACACTTTTAGCTTCTAACTTTTTCCATCCTTAGACGTATGATGAATTTGGTAGGAGTGTTTGCCCTAGTTTAAGGGGCATCGCAGGCATTTGTTTACTTTTGTTTTCTGATTTTTCCTTTATTCTATGTTATCATTGACTTGCTTTGTTTTGTTTTGTGTGTATGTTCTTCTTTGTATTCTTCTTCGCATTTGTTTCTTTTGTTTGGCTTATTTAGTTTTCGTGTATTCTTGAGCTTTCGAGCCTTTATTAGTGTTCTGATTTAGTGTTTTACCTCGTGTTTGTCCTGGTTGTTTTTTGTTTGTTTTTTTTTCGTCAGTTGTGATTAAAAATGTTGTCTCACATTTGTTGTGTTGTTACTCTATCGTGTTTATGTGTGTAGTGACGGAGTGTTCTCCTCGGCGTAGAGTTTAGTGATTGGTAAAAGTCGATTTCGGGCGACTTTTTCACGCAATCTGGCAGAGATATTTGAGTTGCCACCTGTTCTTCTCAGTTCTGGGATTATATCATTTGCCAATGTTGACCAGACCTTTTTGGCCAATTTCTGCGAGGCGACATTAATGGGCTCTAGACATTGTCTGCGGTGCAGGTCCTTCTGCCGAAGATACTCTATCCGTCTGCCTTTGTTGATGCATAGGGATGCCGAAGTTTGCACTCGCTGGAGCCTTCTCATAGAGGTCTTGCTGGCAGCTTGAGTCACTACTGCAGGGTAGATGAGCTTAGCCCGGATGAACATCAGGTATATTTTCCTGATGTTGGCCGAGCTAAGGTTTCTAAACTTATATAGCTTAGAGATTTCTCTCTTCACCATATCCTCCCTCTATTTGAAGTGTCTTGAGTATCCGTGATCGGAGATTTTAGGCCTAGGACGGTGCCTTCGGTAGAGTAGCCGTATCTCCTCCCAACTATCACGATGGGCCACGTCGACTTGTGGCTCAGTAAGAGGTTCTTAAACTTGTCCATGTTGGTCCGAATTTTCCATCTTCTCTCATATTGGTTGATGTTAGAGATTTCTGCTATAGTGCTAATCGCCTGCGCCCTTGCTTTCCTCACCCTACTGGGAACGGTCTGCGTGACGTCATCTTCAAACTGCAGATACATCGTGTCCTTGTGTATGGGAGTAGGGAGGTCGATGGTGAAGACCAGGTAAAGCAGAGGGCTCAGGCAGCTCCCCTGGGGAACGCCCGCTTTGAGTTCGAACTTCTGTCTTTTGTGTTTTTTGATCATGATACGAATACTTCTGTCCATGACGAAGTCACAAAGGATTCTTTCCAGGAGTGAGTCTAGCTGGAGGAGTAAGATCTTGTATTTGAGTCCTTCCAGCCAAACCTTGTCGAAGGCCTTCTGCCCGTCCCTCAGAACGATGTCTAGAGAGTGATCCTTCGCTCGGCAATATGCGATCTTCTCTGTTAGGAGTGCCAGGGCTGCTTCTGTGCTCCTTTTGGGGCGGAACCCATGTTTTTGCGGGTTATGCGCTCCTAGCTCGTCGAGTTGAGTTTGTAGCCTGCTAGATATAATCTTCTCAAGGATCTTGCTGGGTATTTTGAGGAGAGAGATTGAGCAATAGTTAGCCACTTGATCTGGGGGCTTGTTCCCTTTCGGGATAAAGATGATTTTAGCCATCTTATACCCGTATGGGAAGTAGCCTATATTCAAGGAAGCGTTCATGGTGTTTACCATGCCCTAAATAATTTGCCGTAGGGCATTCGCGAGGTTGTTTGTCGTGAGCCTAGACCACCCGGGTGCCCTTTGTTTGAAGGACCTTATGATGTTCATGGTTTCTTCAATGGTGATAGATACTTGTGGGTGTGGGTGGGTTATATGTACCATTGTTCCGAGGTCTTCGAGAAGCTGATCTTCGAAGTCCTGGTCGAAATCCTCAATCTCCTCAGGAAGTATTGCAAAAATCTCTTTCCAATGTCTTCTAGATCCTCTATGATGTTGTCGCCTTCTTTTATTCGTGTCTTGGGCCTGAGCGGCAATCCCCTAAGTTTTCGGATGTTATTCCAAAAATATACAGGATTTTTTTCCCTGTCTGTTCTCCCAGATTTCTCTTTGCTTTTCAAGGATAATGTTCTTTAGTTCCTCGCTTAGCTGCCTCATTATGGCTGCCTTTTCCCAGTTTTGGCCTGTCCTACTGAGTTCCACGTAGATTTCCCTATGTTCCCTGGCAATATCCCTCTTTCGTCTGTCCATCTAGGTTGTGAAAGAGTTTTGTACGAGATTCTGGGGACGCATCTTTCGTCTGCTTGAGTGAGGAGATTAGTGATCTTATCTATCTCCTCACCAATTTCTTTGAGATTTGCGTTACCCAGGTCAGCTGGCTGATAGTTGTTAGGCATTTCTCTGTATTGCTCCTAGTTAGCTTTTGCGTAGCTTTTTCTAATTGTGACGGGCTTTAGCATTAGCGCAAGAAATATGATGGTGATGGTGGGGATGTGCTTGCTCGTTATCACTGGCCAAGTATCCCTTTAATACTTCTCCCTATAACGACAGTGTTTCTTCCCTACCTGCTATTGATACTAACGCTTCACCTAACCAAACCTTAAACTCTCTGTGCCAATCATTACTTGCCTGCTTTAACGCGCACGCCCACCTTTTATCACTCCTTCAAACCGCCATTACCGCACCCCTTGTTTCACCATGAAACTACTTCCTTCAAGGAGGTTGTCGAGGTTTAGTGAGTGGGTAATCCCAGTCTCACTTCCTGGACAAATACTTTATTACTACACCAAGGTGAAGCGGGGGTGAAGTGTATCCAATACACCTACCTTAGCCACTTTCGGTGAATAAAAATAACTCCGGTGCTTCTCTTTTGATCAAAATTAAGATAATGATCCCCTGAGTGTTTCACCACTTAGTAGAAACCAGTCATGGGTGGACCGGTGTAATATTGAGATTTAAGCCGAGTGGATTGCTTAATAATTGCCAAAGGATCGTCCAAAATAGTTAAACACACAGATACAAAAATAATCTTTAATTTACATGAATTTGAAATATGAAACAGCGTATATAGGTATAAATAGAATTAATCTTTGCGCTGAATAAGTAAGTCTACATAATGTCGTGGGGATTATACTTGAAAATTACTCACTGGGATGCTTGCGTCTTAATGACACTCGACAGAATGAATGGAATATTATTATTGAGTTAAACACTAAATTAAGTAAGCACTTCTCATACTCAAGGTTACGGGCTCGGGATGGGAATTCTAGTTAACGAATAAACTGGTGAAGTTAGGGGAGGGGATAATTCGCTTTAATGATACATTGAAGTTCGTAAGTATTTTTGAGACTGACGGTCAATGTCTTCTTCGTGTTACGATGATCGCACTTAGTCTGGCTGTCCGAGGTTACCGAATGAAAAGTTAATCTTAGACCAGGGATATAATAATCCTATGCCGGATCACGAAGGCGAGCCAAACTGTGGCTCAAATCGGACTTCTTCTTCCTCGAAGTGACTGTCCGATTATTTGGCTCCTGGAGTGGGTAGCCAATACCGATTACCTAGCTACGTCTAGGGTAACCCACAGAGGGAGGTCCTGTGTAACCTCTGACTCTACAGGGGGGGGGGGGCTGCGAGAAGTTTGGCACCTACAAGTACCATGACGGCAACACACCAATTCCTCGAGAAGTTTCTTCCTTGCAACGGGCGAACTGTTTCTTTTGTGGGACAAGCTCTCCTCACAACGTAGGTCCAAGATCTTCTGCTCAACTCGAGGGAGAATTTTCCCTTTTATTTCCCTCACGAGCGAAAATTGGGATGGAGCCTCAAATTCTCATAAAATCCGTATCGCTGCGCGAAAGACCTTTTCATCTGCTGTCAGACAGAGTAAATCTTTCACTCCTTCAAGCTATCCTTGCTCCACGTCGTGGTTTACGACGGAGTGAAAACTCGAACCTTCATCGGCTAGCAGGTGTCCTTCGAGGCCGACATTTTCCTGAGCGACCGGCTGCAAATTTGGTCGTCTCTTTGGTGCGAAAAGGGGCGGAGGGAATTCGAGGCGAAAGTCGAATTTGGAATACGGGAGGGACTCGCAGCTTGTGTCGGGGTATTTCTGCCTACACTAATGTACGTCGTATTTAGACTTCTACAGAGGTCTTTGCGTGCTCATGAACGAACCCTTCGTCAAGCCCGCTCCCGTGTGCAGGATACGACCCCTCTCTCACTTGCCTATCGCCTTGTTACTTCGACTTATTCTTCTAAATTAAAATCAGCTCGCAAGGCTCATTCACGCAAACTTTTGTCTGAGAGCAAGAATGACCCTTGGACTATTTTTCGTTTCCTCTCTTGTCGTTCCTTGCCTAGCCCCCTTTCCCCCACCTCTCCCTCCATCAACCCCTCTGCTCTTCCTAAATATTTCTCTGATGAAGTTATTAACCTTCGCGTCATACTACCACAGTCGTCTGAACAAGTCCATACTGTTCTCATCAGCCATAATCCATTGCCGCTTAATGTCCTCATTTGGGCGTCCTCTGAGGAAGTAACTACCCTGCTCTCACGCTCTAACAAATCTGGATCCCCTAATGACGTCTTTCCACCCAAACTTCTCCACTAAATTCTCCCTGCTGCCCTCCCACTGATTCTTAATCTCATTAACAGTTCACTTGCAACAGGGGTGGTTCTCTCTTCCTTCAAACATGCCTCAATTCGTCTTATCCTTAAAAAAGCACACTTTAACCTATCTGAACCATCTAGCTATCGCTCTACCCTACAGCTCCCATTCCTCCCTAACGTCCTCGAGAGAGTCGTCATCTCTCGCCTCAATGACCATATTTCTAACTGCAATATCGATGAAATGTACTAGTCTGAGTTAAAAATGAAGCACTCTGCTGAAACCGCTCTTCTTAATGTTTCAGATGGTTTACGTAGAGCAGCCGATAGAGATTGCACCTCCATTCTAGTCCTCCTAAACCTCTCGTTTTCTTTTGACACCATCGACTATACTGTCCTACTTGATCGTCTTTACACTTTCCTTGGTCTCTCTGGCCCTGCACTTGATTGCGTTTGCTCATACGACTCCTCCCGCACTCAGTCGATCGCGCTCAATAACCTCTCCTCTCAGCCCGCGCCTATTCATTTTGGGGTGCCTCACGTCAGGGCTCAGTCCCCTCCTCTTTCGCATCTACTTACTTCCTCTTGGCTCCCTTCTTCGCAATTTGGGCCTGTCCTTTCACCTCTATATACATTTCCTTATCCTCTGTGTCCTTTTCTCAATCAATTACCAAGTTCCCTTCAGCCTAAACCTCCATAAACGAATGGCTGTCTGCCAACTTTCTTAAACTTAACCAAAATAAAACTCAGGTTCTCCTTGTTAGGAACGCTTTGATAGTTGATAAATCTAAAGCTCTCTTCCTCCCCCCTTAACCTTGGGGAAACCAATGTAGCCTTCTCTGATACCGTCAGGAATCTTGGTGTTATTTTCGACGAGCAACTCTTGTTTTAACCACACATCCATCGTATCTGTAATTCTCCCCTCGGTTTCCTCCGCAACTTCTCACGTGCTCGATCCCATTTTGATCGACGAAGCTTTGAGACTGCTATTCATGCCTTCGTCACCTCACGCTTAGACTACTTCAATTCTCTTCTAGTGAATCTCCCTTCTTTGTCACTTCGCCCCCTACAACTAGTTAAAAACTATGCTGTCCGGCTCCTCCTTCACCGACCCCGGTTCTCTCCTTCGATGCCTCTGTTACAAGAGCTACACTGGTTACTTATTCGCTTCCTTACCCACTATAAAATTCTTCTCATTACCTACAAGTTCCTAAACCTCGAGGCTCCACCTTATCTCTCGTCTGTCCTCTCCAATCGTCAAACTTCTCGGGCACTCCGGTCTAACCTCGCTCTCATCCTGAACACTCCTCGTTCTGTCTTCTGCTCTATGGGTGACCTTTCCTCTTTCAGTTTGTGCTCCTGACTCTGGAATGCTCTTTCTGCCGAAGTACGATCCTCTCCCTCCCTTGCTACTTTTAAACGTCTCCCGAAGACTCATCTCTTCAGAATTGCCTTCTCTCC
The DNA here is from genome assembly GCA_963969495.1 of Ceratothoa steindachneri. Lineage (NCBI taxonomy): Eukaryota > Metazoa > Arthropoda > Malacostraca > Isopoda > Cymothoidae > Ceratothoa > Ceratothoa steindachneri. The sequence goes on from OZ018328.1 coordinate 76,918,102, forward strand.
CCTGTAAACTTTTTCTACACTCGCTACACAACCTGCGCCCTGGGAGGGCTAACAGCCCTGAAGGGCGTATTATAAATACCTATTATTATTACTATGTTCAAATAGAAAAACAAGCAGTGCCTATGTTTTGAACGTTAGTTTGTCCTTAAAAAATTCTTAAACTGTGATTGGTCAATTTTGTGTCCCTTATGTTTAAGTAGAAAAGTATACATGGTGTAGCATTCTGTAAGTCATTCCATTTTTGTTCATTCCCTGAAGATGACCGACCACGGTCGAAAGACGTCTCGGAATAAAATATGGCTTTTGCGAATGTTTTTTATCACCTACAAAAAAGACCCAAATAAAAAACTTGTAAGAAAAATAAAAAGAATAAAGTTAAAATCAATAACACTGCCACTGCTGTGGAGTTCAACAGTGCATGTCTACAACATGGCCCCTTACTTAATTGTATATATATATATATATATATATATATATATATATATATATATATATATATATATATATATATGTAGCGAAACTTTAGTAAAGAAAACCTTTTACCACTTGTGTGTTCTCTTATCTCCATTCCCATGATGAATCATTGAATACCTTTTTTCAAAATAAAGTTACCAATATCTGTCTATGTAACGAAGTTGAAAAGAAGCACCCTGACACTGCTCTATGAGTGAGAAATTGTGATTAATTTTGCCTCATCTAATGGGGTTTAATGTGGTTTCGTTGTTCTTGACAAATTGATCAGAGCCAAGAGAAACCGACTTGAAAGATTTCACAATCTTATGATTCACGGCTAAAGCTAACGTAATTCTCTCCGCGAATTAAGGATATTTGGTGTTAGTCCCAAGCACAATTTTCTTACTAAACTAAAGTGATTCATATATTCTTTTTTGACTAATAGGTTAGCCAGATTATTTTTAATAAAAAATTAAGATTACAATATTAAAATGGTATATTTTACTTATATTTTCCATCACCGTTTAAGCTTACATTTTTATGAAATTTATATTGGAGCGTGGTGGGAAAGAGGTTGGAAAACACTGGTCAACAGTTTCAATGTAGCATTTACTCGCTAAGTTCTATTGAAACCTTTTGGAGTCGAATTTGTCCCGACAACTACAGCATTTATCTTTGAACTTGAGATATATTTCTTATCCTTGGTTTGGTCAGGGAGAGATCTGGCTCCTCTCCGAGTCTCAGTATTCTCTGTTGTCTTTCTTCCATATTTAACCCCTTCCCCCCTCTAAATTTTTCATTATCAACTACTTTAAACATAAGGATAACATGTATTTAAGGCATAGTTGACTATAGACTTCTACCCATTAAAAATTCAAAGTGGCTATATCTATATGAAAGGAGAGTGGTACGACAAGCCAATAAAGCTAAATAAAGATCTTTAGCACATTAAGCTACTGTATAGTGTATGACTTTTAACAATGAAAATTGCTCTCTCAACCTCACTATCACTATGTGGATAATCTGGAATGATGGTGGTATGTTTAAATCTAAAATTTAGGAAATTAAATTTCAAACTCAACCGAGGAATGTGGTCACCCCCATCAGGAAGAAAATACAGAAATCCCATACCTAGCTAATATTGACTTCAAATTATCTATTACACAACAGGAATTCAAAGAACCTAAGACAATTTCAATGTACAATGTAAAATAATGCTGGCAGATTAATACGGACATCTTGTCAGCATAAAGTTGCGTCCCGGAATAGTCATCTGCACAAGTGAATTTATTTTAACTTATTTATTCTTTTCAGTCGGTATAAATTTTTACGCTTAACTCCAGTCAATACAATAACTAGATCCCTGTTACGCAATACTGTATATATTCTTTCTCCTTATTAGCGGAGTAATACAGGCAGCGGTTTGGTTCGCGCCATTTGAACAGCTGATAGCCAATTAAGCTGATGTAGTGCCATAGTTCAAATGGAACTCTAACATTGCTCTCTTTTGTTCAGGCAACCTTTCACTTTTCCATTTCTTTCAAGAATATAACGTTTATTTCTATTTCAGGTAAATTAAGCTTTGGTTGTTTGTTGTTTTGTTTTATTGTTGTTGTTTTGGGGGGGGGGGGGAATCCTTGCTCCTCCAGGTAAAATAGCATAATTTCTTTTTTCGTGTCTGTCATAACACTACTCAATTTCTTTCAGGAATACAACACTTATTCGTATTTCACACTACTCCATTTCTTTCAAGAATACAACACATTTGTATTTCACACTACTCCATTTCTTTCAGGAATACAACACTTACTCATATTTCAGGAACTTTAACAGTTTTTGTTTTCTTCCTCTTCCAGGTAAAATAATCATTGCTTACTTTTTTCCGACGACATTTCACTTCTCCATTTCTTTTAGGAATAAAACATCTATTTATATTTCAGATAAAATAAAAATTCTCTTTTATTACCTAAGTTAAACAGGCTTTTTTTTAAGATGAATCCACAGAAACGTGTCTCCCGGCGGTGCGAAGGGCGTTTTTTGCTGGCCCACTTTGAAGGCCAACGAACAACTTGTAGAGGCTGTGTGTCTCGTGACCAGTTGGAAGTTGGGCTCCGTTGCCTAAACCAAGAGCTAGTAGCGGTACGTGCCAGGGTTGAGAAGCTGAAGACGCGAAATGATGGGCGACCTAGTTACTCACAGGTGGCCGGGAAAGACCAGAGAGTGTCCGAGCACGCAGCGGCGCCTACCGCAGCCTCTGTCTCCAGAAACATCGAGGACCGGAGACACCTGCAGTAGTTGGGCCGCTTTACGGAAGTCAGACAACATGGGAATCGCGTGAAGCAGCTCCCGTGCTTCACGGACACACAGAAGCCGAGCTGCGTGCGAACGGAGACGAACCTTTCGTGCCCGTTCGTCGAGGAGTTGCAGCGACAATGATGACAAATAGTTTTTCTGTTTTAGACGACTCACATGATGAGGAAATTGAGATTCCCTCAGTGAGACACTCCATCGTAAGGAAACAACTAGAAGAAATTTGTGGAAGGTGACAAGCGAAGAGGAGGAGATACTGCTACCCAGGAGGAAGAGTCGAAAACCTCATAGATTCGCTCGATGATTACACGAGCGTATCCTCGTAGGAGACGGCTTTTGTGATCCACTTCGCGACTAACAATATTTTTTCTACCAGATCTGAAGAATTTCTGGCGAAGTACCGGCAGCTGATGCGGAAACTGAAAGAAAAGACTAGTAGTGTTTCTTTTCCAGGCATTCTTCAAAGAATAAGGGCGCAGAACGCTTTCTACGGAAAGGCATCTTACATCAATAACTGTATTAAAGGTCTTTGACAGGAGGAAGGAGTGCACTTCATCGAAACCTGAAACAACTTCTACAAGCGTGAAGACTTATTCCAGCAAGACGGACTCCATCTGAATCAGGTTGGAGCTGCAAGATTTGGCAATCTTAAATAATGCTGTACAGGTTTTTCGTGCAGGTCAGTTTCAGGACTCGGAGTCGGTGTAGCGGAATGCAGCGTTCGATGCCTGAATAAAACGCCACCCTCTTTAAAAGTTTATTATGCCAACGCACGTAGTATTAGAAATAAAATCGACGAATTTAAGCTTCTTGTAGAAAACGAAAACTTCGATCTAATGGCAATTTCCGAGAGTTAGACAATATTTTGAATAGAAACTTTGTCGGTGAATTTGTATTCTCACGTTACATTCTTTTTTTTCAAGAAGAGGATTGGTGTAAAAGGGGGCGGCGTAATGTTGTACTGCAAAAATTTTTAAATCCCATCGAGGTTACCGTGGAGAATCATAGCGATGCGGATATTTTATGTGTAAAATCATTAGCTAGAAACATAGTATTCAACACTGTCGTTGTCTATAGAGCTCCATCCCAGGCAGAAATCTCAGATCAGCTTATGTTCCGCTTGCTCCATGAACTTATTGATCCACTGCTACAATAATAATCGGTGACATTTAGTTTTCAAATGTAAGCTTTGCGGATGCTACTGCTGACAGAGTTGGATCACAAATACTTCACTTTCTTGATGATAACGTTCTTATGCAATGTATTGATTGACCTACGCGAGGAAACCATATCCTGGACATTATTTTAACGACAAACGAAAACTTTGTGAAAAATGTTAAAGTCGGCAAACCGCTCGGGGGCGGCGATCACAGTTCTATCAGATTTAAAATTGCTACAGGTTCAAACACAGACGCAAATCGTATGCTGGTACCCAACTTTAACTAAGAAAATTTTAAAGAGTTTGAGCGTCTGTTGAAGAACGCCCTTAGTTCTAGGACTAATAATAACAACACCGTCACTACAATGTAGAATAATTTCATAACATAATTCAGAAACGCTAACCAAATATACGTCTCAAGACGTCATAATAAAAAATCTACTATAAAACCAAAGTGGTGTAACATCTAGATCAAGGATCTAATCAAAAGGAGAAATCAGGCATATAACCATTGTAGAGATACTCGCGGAGCACGTCAAGACAAATACATAGAACTAAGACGCGGTGTCAAAAAGCTAATTAGAAAATTAAAGAAGAATTACGAAATCGAGCTAGCTAGAAATGGAAAAGAAAATCCAAAGATCTTTTACCAGTAAGTAAACAACAGAAACACGGCAAAGGTCTCAATTGCCCCACTAAAAAACAAACAAAATGGAGACTTAATATATGACTTAGGTGGCATTGACGAGATTTTAACGATTTTTATGCGTCAGTTTTTACAACGGAAAACATCGATACCATTTCAGCCATTGATGTACCAATAGTTACCGACGAAAAATCATTAATGACTAGTATTCAATTAACAGAAGAAGACGTAATCAAGTATATCGAAAATTTATAGCTAAGCAAATCGCCAGATCAGGATATGATCCATTCTCGCCACCTGAAAGAGTTGAAAGAAACAATAACCAATTCACCCACCACAATATTAAACAAATCACTCGAAGAAAGTGTCGTTCCAGAAGACTTTAAAAGTACAAAAATTATTCCGATCTTTAAAAGGGGTGACCAGTAAATCTCAAGCAACTACAGGCCAATAAGTCTGACATCTCTAATCAGAAAATTGCTCGAATCTATTATAAAAGAGAAAATAGTCGAACATTTAGACAAATTGGGAATCATCCGTGAATCACAGAAAGGTTTTACGAAAAACAAATCATACTTAACAAATCTGCTAGATTTTTTTCAACCTATCACCGAAGAGTATGACACAAATAGAGCGGCAGATTTAATCTACTTATATTTTCAAAAAGCTTTCGATATTGACCCCCCACAAGCATCTACTTAAGAAGATTGACGCTCACGGAATCGCTAGAAACGTATTGAAGTGGATCGAAGACTAGCTCAACGGAAAAAAACAACGTACAGTTATAAATGGTCACCAATCAAGATGGCGAGACGTAACTAGCGAGGTGCCCCAGGAGCCCGTCCATTGCTTTTTCTAATATATGTAAACGACTTAGATGAAAGCATAGTGAGCTTATTTTCAAAATTTTCTGACAATACAAAGCTGGGTGGTAAATCAATAACACTTGCCGATCAACATAAAATCCAGAGAGACTTAAACAGCATTGTTGAATGGTCAGAAAATTGGCAGATGAAACTCAACATTGATAAATGCAAGGTACTAAAAATTGGAGCAAGAAACGAAGAATTTAACTATACAATAAAAGGTCTGCCACTGAAAAAGGTATCAGAAGAAAAATATCTTGGTGTTATAGTCTGTAACGATTTGAAAGTTGAAAGAGAGCGCACGGAAGCATGCAAGAAAGCAAACAGAGTGTTCGGTTTCATATATAGAAATTTTGCCTACAAATCAGAAAATATAGTAATTTTCCTGTACAAATCTTTGGTTCGACCTCATTTGGAGTACGCAGTTCAATTTTGGAATCCATACTTTCGGAAAGATATACAAATGTTGGAGAGAGTGCAACATCGTGCTACAAAAATGATACCCAGACAACGTCAAAAGTCCTACGAAGACAGACTTAAAGCACTCAGACAGCAATCACTTTGGACAAGAAAGTTAATAGGAGAACTCATACAAGTCTTTAAAATCCTAAAAAATTTCGATAAAATAAAAATTGAAACCCTTTTCCTGTTGGATGCTTCCTCAAGAACCCAAAGCCCTGGATACAAGTTTAAGAAATGAAGATTCGAAACAAATATAGCAAAGAATTTGTTCTCAAACAAAGTGGTTTCTTCGTGGAACGAGTTGCTGGAGATCGTTGTTAAATCAACAACCATAAACATGTTTAAGAACCTCTTAGATGCAAATTTTAAGTGCATCGCCGTGGTTAGAAGGAGAGCTGGCCCAGAAGTGGACCACAAGGTATTCGCCGGGTCTGACATCTTATAATCTTATATTTACATTTGGCATTGAAAATTATCACTAGCTACTTCCTACTTAAGACAATTTGAGAATGAACTGTTAAACAAGGGCTAAGCTGGTTACCGGTTACACCATTCTGTTATTCAAACTTTGAATTTAATAAAAACAAGGATGATTTTTGAAAGGGAGCCATAAAAATAATTTCACTCTCTTAAGCGGCACCTTCCTTCGAACTTTAACCGGCCGCTGTTTCCCACGGGTTATCATGATGATTTTTCTGCGAATTACATTATCCAATCGAACGATCTCTCCTGCCATTGAAAAGGAACGAGTGGTTTAATTAACTAAGGTGCAGTGGTAGATGAATTCCTTTTCTTGCCCCGGTACCTGGAAAAGTTGATGACCGCTTTGTCATACCCTCACCTGACCTATACCTCCTTTAGATAGATGACCATTCATATTACCATCTTTATACCCCAACTCACATGTCAATAATAACCCGCAAAACCAGAAAAAAATACTTAGATAAGAACACAAACTTATCTCAAATATAATAAGAAGAATAAATGATCCAAAATGGAGAGGACACAGAGAAGAAACGGAAGCAGATGGTTGAAAGAAACCCCAAAGCGAATTCTTTTAAACATAAAGATACCTGAAAGACGACTTAGAGTAAGATGTAAAAATAAAGTTAGCTATGTGGTAGAAAGAGAATGGCAAACTCGTGCTATGGACTGGGAAGATTCTTGGAGATTTATTTCCCAACAATAAGATGAGAAAAGCTGATGATACTGATACTGCCTACCAGTATATTCTTAACACCCAGGGATTATATTTGCCGCAATAAACTAGTACCATTGGCATCTTCGAGAAGTATAAAACTTTCCACTAACCTACCCAATGTCAGTATAGCTAAAGTAGCGTTATTCTACAGAATTCCCAATCAATAGAATCAACCCTGCGCATATTAAGCCATACCCACTTTTATCGAGCTAAATAAAAGCCTCTCTTAAAATTAATGAAGATACATCTTCCCATAAAGCTGAACTGTTCCGATATTCCGTTGTTTGGTGTTCAGCCAAGCAGAGTAGAAACACCGCTTATGATTAGAGACGTTAAAGCCACTTCGGATCGGCCAAATCATCGGATAAATTCCGATTCGGTTAACTTCACAGCACTGACATACAGGCTGGTCCGAAAGTCTTGTCACCCCATGTAAATATTGTTTTAGAATTTTTTAATTTTATCTTTCAGATGACTAAAAGTCTTGTCACCCTCTGAAGGACGCTGTTTGTGCGGCCTTTTCAACAATCACCAAACCCCATTTTTATAAAATATCACACAGCACATAACGCCACATCATTTTATGTCACGAAAATGATAGTGTTCATACAGAGCTTCTCGATGTGTGACAGTGTCAATGAAAATAAATATACTAAAACAAGTACATGTGTTTAATATTATTATATTGTTCATCTTTTTTCTTATTGTATTTCGGTAGGGGCGACAAGACTTTCGGACCACCCTGTAGGTTTTAGAATCCCGTGTTTCCGATTAGTTAAGATGAAGCTTTAACGTAAAACCTTCCGTTTCTTTGCCACCGATAAATTACAATAAAATTATGGTACGTTCTATCTGAGAGCAGCACGGTAAAGCGTAAAAGAGAGGGAGAAATATCAGTGAGGAAGAGAGGAAGAAACTTCATGGACAAATCCAGAAGAGAGTAAGAAACTTGAATACAAATTCCTTCCAGAACGACTTTCTATCGTAGCAGTCCATTAAAATATTTGCATAATTAGTAGGAAAAGTAAGCAAATAATTCTTTCAACACAATCAAATCTGTAGTCATACGTATTTATACACACATGCAAGTCTATTTTTTTATTTTCTCCCATCACGGAAAAGTAGTTACACATGTAGGTATACATGTATCTCTCCTTAAACTTATCACGTGTGTATCTTACTTGATGGCAAGTGAAGATTCTCAAGTCGTCAGCCGTTTTCTAGGCAAGGCAAAATATCAGTAATTATTCGCAGTTTTATGATTAGGGTTCTAAGGTAGTTTGCCCACTTTTATACTTCAATAGTAATAGAGGAGGGCGAATTATTAACATTTTTATGGGCAATTCAAGTTTGATAGGAGAATGGAACGAGCAAGGATAATAACCCATCCCATATGAGTGTTTTTACCCGACTTATGTGCGTATGGCTTCAATCTCGAAATCCTTTAACAGTCAAATTCACAATCTACCTCAAACTGATCTTACGCTGTTACTAAAGCAAAAATGGAAGAAACAGACTAGGTAGTTCCCGTATTTTTCTATACCTGGTAACAAAGGAACCACCAGGATTCAAACTCATGGTGTTAACTAGAAACGAGACTCCGAGCAGCTAGTGGCTCAGGCTTAGGATTATTAGTGCTAGCGGAGTGGGGCTGGATTTCTCTCTTGGCGAATAATAACACAGGAAAAATAGACTAAATAAAAAAAACAACAAAGCATTGAGAAAAGGTGAATGAAAAATTAAACTTGGGGACAGAGGAAAAAAAAGAGAATTATAATTCTGAATAACATGAAAGTCGATATCTTTGAGCACATGAACTTTCTAACTTTTTTCATGGCTACATCGATATTAGTTTATCAAGCTGCGGATCAATTATCTTTAGGTTTTTTATTATTTAAATTAATAATTTGGGATTAGATAAGTGGTAAAACGCAAGAAATCGCCTGATTGCGAGCCATTATCGCCCCTCAATTCAAAAGTTGATCCCATGTTTAGCGATTCTTATTCGTTAAATATTTCTTTATAAAAAATGAGGCAAATTAACAATCAAAACCTTTAAATCTAATTTCAAGAGGTATACCGTAAAATTTTACAAAATTCATAAATGTTGCAAGCATTTTCAAGTGAGTTCATCACATTATAAATTATATAATAATTTTGGAGATTATATCAGGAATAAAAATTACGATGATATTTTGACTCATTCATTTTGGCTTGTTTTTATCTTAGCCAGTTTGATTATGGCCCACAAATTTTCAATTCGTTTCAAATCTGGTGAATTGCTAGGCTTAGGTCCCAAATTTTCGATGTTATTTTCAGCCAAGAACTTTGTTATTCCTTTTGCTTTGGAACAAGGTGTACCGTCATGCTGAACAATACAATTATGCTCCTCAAATTGGTCCTGAATATTTTGAAAACCTGCTGATAAATTACGTTTTGGTATCATTTTTAGCTCATGGCAGTGTTGTTCTTCGGCAAAATTGTTAGGGGTACAGTTAGTTCCCTTAGATGAGAAGCAACTGCAGACGTGGGGAGAGTCCGGATGCCTCACCGTGGGCACGACACAAGACTCGTGAAAGTACTTCTATTTTCTCCTTCTAAAGAGAGACCTTCCAGAAGCTCCAAACAAGTGGAATGAAGCATCATCAGAGAATATCACTTTTCCCCAGTCTTCAACAGTACATTATTTATATTTCATATAAAGGTTGAGGCTCCTTCGCTAGCCTTCTCGACAGGAGAATTTTTTTTCAATCTTCAGCAAGCTTGGCACTAGAGGCAGGCCGATCTTTGAGAAAAGACATTACCAGGAGGTGACCTTGGCGTTCATCCGAAGCGCTTGGGCGTCAAGAATTCATCTTCACGGGAGTGTAACCGGTCTTTCTCAAATCATTAATGATCCTAAAGATGATGTTCATTGATATTGGGTTGAGGAATAAGTTCTTGCGGTTTTATCAAATTTATTCATTACCATTAACAATTTTAGAAAACTTTATTTTTAATTGATTACAATATGCAATTTAATCAATAATGTATTCTCGGTTGTTATTTAAGACTTCTTCCCAACGTTCAACTAGTTTTTCGTTGCCTCTGCAATAAAATCTCTGGGTTTTGACTCGAAGAATTCGTCTAGCCAGGTTCTTAATTCTACCTTAGTATTGAACGAAACGCAGGGGAAATTGTTGGAGAGCGATCGGAACAGATATAAATCCGATGGAGCCAAGTCTGGCGAATATGGATGATGCGGCGCGATTTCCTTATTAAGCGTTTCAATGGCGTCTTTTGTCATATTGGCAATGTGAGGACGAGCATTGTCGTGTTTCAGAAGGACTCCATAACGTCGATGAGGTCGCTTTTGACGAATAGCTTCGGCGAGTCGATACATTTGTTGAACGTAGAGTTCTGCATTGACAATCTCGTTGTTCACAAGGAACTCATAAAGAATGATGCCTTTACAATCCCAGCATGCACACAGCATCGTCTTTCGTGGATGAAGTCCTTGCTTTAATCGCGGAAGTGTTATTTTATTGGGGCTAAACCATTGTTTTCGATGGTTCGTGTTAACATAAACACACCACTTTTCGTCGCGAGTGATAATGCGGTGAAGAAATCTGTCCTTATATCCACGAGTGGCCTTGTGACGAGCAAACAAACCTGTGGCAATCGTGGAGCGTTGAAGTTTGTTGCTTTCGCTCAAAGCGTGCGGAACCCATGCACCGAGTTTATTAACTTTCCTCATCGAATGAAGGTGATTCACTACAGTTTTCTGATCACACGCCAATTGTACAGCCAATTCTCTAGTCTATTGACGAGGATTTTCATGAAGAAGTTCGTTCAATCGATCTTCATCCAACTTAATGGGGCGATCAGAACGTTCTTCGTCATTAAGATATAAATGACCGATTTTGAAACGTGAAATCCACCATTGAGCTGTCCTTTCTGATAAAGCATTTTCTCCGTACACAGCACAAATATCGCGATGAGCTTTTGCTGCGTTTGCATTGTTCCCGTCTCGATTGAAAATGAATAACAACAAGTGTCAAAAATGCGCCTTTCTTTCAACTTGACATTCCATTTTGAGGGTACAAAACAAAACTAAATTAACACAACTTTTAAATAAACCGCAATGACTTATTACTCAACTTCAATACGTAGCCTAAGCAAAAGCTTAATAGTCTACGCTGTTAAGAGACGTAGCCTAACCTTTGCAAATTTTGCTCTCATTATTTATTATTGTTTCTTAATATGTGCACAAATTACGTCAACAAAACATAAATGAACACAACATTAAAAAAAACGCAAGAACTTATTCCTCAACCTAATATTAGGTTTAGGAATAAGTTATTGCATTTTTTTTAATCCAACTTACTGAAAGTTATGAAAATATGAAAAGATTGCTGGATGCAATAAATTACTCAACCCATAATTAGAGGATATGTGGTGACTTAAAGTTAAGATCATTTTACACGTGGCATTTCTAAGCTCTTTGATATTGACATTTTCATTTTCTAATTCTTAATACTTGTATACATACACCTTTCACAAGAATGCAAATCTGGAAATCATGAGTCATTTTTTAGTTATATTTTTTTGTTGAAGTGTGCCCCATTAATCCTTTTGGATTAATGGGGAACCTATCCTAATTTAGAAGGTATCCAACATAACTCAATAAACTCAAAATAAGATGTACATATATTCAATTAGTTCCAATACAATGATTTAATGCATCGGCATACAGGATTTTTCGGTACATATTCATATTCTTATCGTTTTAAGAAATATTACTTTGAATTTGTTTTTAGAAATATTGTACTTTGAATTTACATACCTTGCTAAATTTCTTTTCAGGTAGTGTCTCTTATACTTGGAATGCAAACAGGCTACACGAAGAATCCCTGTTCCCTATGTTTATGAGACAGTCGTGCAGATAGTATGCACTATGAGAAGAAGGTTTGGCCTCCACGATAAACATTTAGAATTGGATTAAACAATGTGATAGCTGAACCTTTAGTTCCTTCTCAGAAAATACTGCTTCCTCCACTGCATATAAAGCTTGGCGGGAATTTTTGATGGACCTCAGATCAGGAACTTGATGAGAGATCGGCAGTTTGAGGCATCAGTGACGGACATAGAAAAAGATGCCTGGAAAGCTTTCAAAGCTCTAGTTAACAATTTTCTAGGCAATAAAAGAAGCCCAGAATATGTTTCCCTGGTCAATCAGCTCCTAACAAGTCTCAAACATTTGGGAGCTCGAATGTCTATAAAGTAACACTTTTTATAGTCCCATCTTGATTATTTTACCGAAGAAGAAAAGAGGAAAGATTCCACCAGACCATAAAAACAATGGAATCCAGGTACCAGGGTAAATGGGACGTAAACATGCTTGCTGACTACTGTTGGTGTTTGAAGCGTGATGCACCAGATTCGAGGCACAAACGAAAATCGTCAAGGGCGACTCTTCTTGTGAATTAGAATTATTTTCTTTATTATGTTGCATTCTGTAATTTTTGTTTTATTAAAAGGATTATAGTTTACATACGTTTATTCCTGTTTCTATGATATAACAATAATAATGCATTATTAGATAGAGAAAGGTTTTTGAAATTGTTCTTTCAGGATAAATGAGGCAATCTCAATGAAAGTGGTGTATGCTGTACTGAGAAAATCTGACCTGATTGAACAAAAATACACTCATTTTGGAGCTCAGGAGGTTGGATTCATTAAGAAACCAGAAAGAAATCCTGAAGAACATAAAATCCTTTTTCAAACGCAGGCCTGTGTTATTTATTGCCTACAAATGATTTGTCTTTCTTAGTTGTTGTAAATTACGATGATACCATAATTATTGATTTGCAAACTATGGCGTCATTTTAGAGAATTTTATTAATTTTGCTCTTTTGTGTTAAAATATGTAAGACTCATTATTTCAAATGAGACAGTGTTGGTTAAAGGAGGAGTGTTCTTGTTACAGAAGTTTTATAACTTGTCATATTATCATTCATTATCATTCTTTCGTCCTTATCACCTGACCCTCTATCACTTTTATCTGTGGACTTGACTTGTCTTTTTTTTCATGGATTTGTGATGGCTACTAGTGCTATTAAGAAGCAGAAGTACAATAAAGTGTACATTAACTACGGATTTACATCAATCCTCGCTGATGGCATCGAGAAACCTCAGTGTGTACTGTGCTTCAAAGTTCTGAGGAACGATTTTACGCGGCCGAGTAAGTTGAAGCATCATTTGCAGACCATCAATCTACAGACAGCTGAGAGAGACCCCAAGTTGTTTCGGAGCCATGGAAAGAGTTTGGGAATACAAAAACTGGACCAGAGCAGTGCTTTAAAACAACAGACCCCAAGTGTACTTGATGCATCATACGAAGTTTCTCTTAAAATATCAAAGCAAATGAAGCCCCACACAAGTGGTAAATCCTTAACCAAGCCATGTGCTTTAAAGATAGTCAAGCGTGTTCTTGAAGAGGTAAGGGAACGAAATATTAAACAAATTTCCTTATCAAGTGACACAATAAAATGGAGAATTAATGAAATATCAGGTGACATAAAGGAAAAAAGAGATAGAGGAGAGCAAATTGTGTCTAACTAGTATGGTTGTAATACAGTTGAATGAGTCAACGGATGTGATTTCTTGAGCTCAGCTACTTGTACTTGTTAGGTATGTTTTCTTGTTTGATATCAAGGAAGAGTATCTATTCTGTACACAGATTGAGATAACCACAGCAACTGCAGATATGAGAGAAAAGATTTCTGATTTCTTCAAAGCTAACAGGATTCACTGGGAAAATTGTTGTAGAGTCTGTATATATGGGGCTCCAGTGATTCTAGGGTTAAAACCAGGGTTACAGAAGTGTGTAAATGAATTAGCTCTGAAGAAGGAGGTTCACTGTATGATCCTTCGTTTTCCACTGGCGTCGAAAACCTTCCCTGATGAACTTTACATGATCCTGGAGGTAGTAGTCAAATGTGTCAATTTTGTGAAAGCTGGAGATCTGGAGCTTCACTTTTCCAGAAACTTGGTAGAGACATGGATTCGGAGCATAAAGTTGTTCTCTTTTTAATCCAAAGTGCACTGGCTTTCAAAAGGCAATGTTGTGAATCGACTGTTAGAACTTCGGAGTGAGGTTAAATTGTTCCTGGAAATGCAAGGGAAAGATGATCTCTTGAGTCAATTCAATAAGGTTTTGTGTGAGCCACGTCTTGCATACTTAGAAGATATATTTGAGCAGCTAATTAGGTTGAATATCAAGCTACAAGGCAAGGAAAGAAATTTGTTTCATCTGGTGGATTGTATTCGTGCCTTTCTTACCAAGCTCAAGATTGGCCAATGAAAGTGGGTCCTTGCATTTTGCCATCTTTTAAGACCTTTCAACTGTTCTTAACGAGAGTAAAGTAGATAGTTTGCTTGACCCATTACTTAAAACTAGAAATACTCAGCAGCATAGACCCTTGGAACGTAAACTTAAAAATACTTCTCAGAATTAGTGGAGGAAGAAGGAAATTTCGTGAGGCATCCATTCACTCCCACGCTTGACATTACTACCATTCCCAATGAATTTCAGGACGAATTCCTTGATCTCAAAAATGATTCTACTGCCAAAGATTTCTATGAAGAAAAATGTCCGAATGTATTCTGGTGTTCAATGTATAAGGCATATGCAAAACATAGTGAGATTGCACTTTGGCTACTGCCGCCTTTTACAACTAACTATTTATGTGAGTCTCGTTTCTCTGCCGTCTATAAATAAAAAATATTAGAGCCGAAACCGACTGGAGGTGGACCCTGATATTAAATACGCATTGTTAGTGCCACAACCTCCGATTCGTCATATGATTGAAAAGAAACAATGTCAGCCTTCTCATTGATGTGTGATACAAGTTTTGGATATGCAAAAATACAATGAAAGATACAAATACTTTCGATTTTGATATGAAAAATACTTTAATTGATTGATATGCAAAAATACAATTGCTTATACAAATGCTTTCGATTTTGATATAAGATAATTTTAATTATCAACTTTGTAATATACAATAAAACAAAGGTGCTCTCTTCATGTACCTAGTTTTAACCATTTGGAGGGATGGGGGAGTCGATAAAAATGAAGGGGAGTGTCGTAGAATGGACTCTCAACGATATACTATATATAACTATTCGTTGTGGGAACTTATTTAATTATCTTTAGAGTGCGTGGATGTCTAGGCTGGCCGATATTATGTATCTTCGATATGCTTAAGAAGTGGAACTGAGCTTAAGGATAATAATATTGCTATCATTAATAAAATAGAGTTTTATTAATAATAACTATCAACAACACACAAAACGGAAAATATTGACATAAACAGAGAATTGGAAAGGGTCGTGGGGAATCTAGCTAATCCGAGGATTAAGAGGGATTCAAAAAGGTAAAACAAATATAAAGTTAAAGGGAGGGGATGGTTCGCTAAACCATTTAAAGCACAGGATAGAGTTGACAAAAAGGGTTAAATACTCAAAGGTAATGTTTGGCTTACGTAATTATACTTGTTGTGCAGAGGAAGGCGACGTGAAGGAATTTCCGGTCTGCTGGCGAGTTCCAGCCGAAGGGGGGGGAATTAAATGATCCTGACGTGGCGTCTTGGGAATAAGAACCGTTTCTCGACGAACGGCTTGAAGAACAATGGCTGTTCTACGTTGTTCTCTTCTGAACAACAGGGGGGGTGAGAACCGTCTCTTGTCTACGGGCTCGAGAACAATGGCTGTTCTAATGTTGTTCTCTTCTGAACAACAAGGGGGAAGGGTGAGAACCGTTTCTTGGCGAACGGGCTCAAAAGAACAATGGCTGTTCTACGTTGTTCTCTTCTGAACAACAGGGGGGGGGGGGGTGCGAACCGTTTTTTGTCAACGGGCTCGAACGAACAATGACTGTTTAACGTTGCTCTCTTTCTGAACAACAGGGGGGGATGAGAACCGTTTCTTGTCAACGGGCTCAAAAGAACAATGGCTGTTCTAACGTTGTTCTCTTTCTGACCAACAGGGGACGGAGGTGAGAACCATTTCTTGTCAACGGGCTCAAAAGAACAATGGCTGTTCTAATGTTGTCTTCTTTCTGAACAACAGGGGTGGGTGAGAACCGTTTCTTGTCAACGGGCTCAAAAGAACAATGGCTGTTCTAATGTTGTTCTCTTTCTAGACAGCAGGGGAAGCCTTGTGGACTTGGCGTCACGAAGGCTCGAACCTTGGCACTAAAGGAGTGTTGTCCTTCTTCTGGACAAGTGATGGTTAATCTCGAGGTTGAGGTCCCTTGGCGCACAAGGTGAGAGTGGGTCGTAGTGATGTTTCGCGACGAAAATCTGGATCTCCAATCTGCATCTTAGTGGTTAAGTTTCCATATAAATAGCCGGGACATCTCCTTGGCGTGGGGGACAATGGAGTGGGAGTTTCGAGGGAATGCACAGCCGAGCCTGAGAACAATGCCTTATCTGCCCATAAGCCTAACTCAATCTGGCGAGGTCGGCGCATGGGGCGACGGGGGAAGATAAACCTCCTTCTATCACAAGGAGCCACAAGAGTGTTAAAAATTAATGAAAGGGGGGGAATGGAATGAAACAGGTTTAGAACTACTACCTTTGGGGAACGAGCCCCAAACTTGAAGAAAGGCCTTATAAGACAGGTCTCTTGTTGGTAGGAATGTCACAGAGTGCGTACATCAAGCAAACAGATAGAAATTGATAGATATAGAAATCTCATATAGATATAGAGCCCAGATATCTATACTCCTTCATTTCCTTAAAGTGGGGTTATATCCTCATAACCCTCATGATTATGAACATGGAATGTGTAAAAAAAGAGTGGCCCTGAGGGTGCTTCCCAGACATGATCTACCACAGAAACAGAAAATTTACGAGGTCCTGTTTGCAAGATGAACAGTTGCACTTATCAGGATCATCCCAACTACGAATGCATACATCGTCTTGTGTGCCGAGCTACAGGATGTTGACTGGATCCTCTCGGACGATGGAAAAAGAGTAGTAAAGGACATAGGACTAAAAGCTAAAAAAACTCCTAAGTCTCAGCAAACTGCAGCGTTATCTGCAGAAGTGTAGAATCGTGTTCCGGAGCAAAGACAAGCGAATAAATGAAAAGGGAAAATGAAGAAAAACAAATAGAGCTAACGTAAAGAAAATAATAAAATTTAACCTGCACTTATATGTCTTTAAAATCATATTTAAAGCTGCAGAAATGGCGAATAGCGCAGCTCCTGACGGACTTCTCCTTCATCTATGAGAATCCCAGGAAGTGGCAACGAGAAAGAAAAATTTATTAGCATCCAAATCTGCTTCAAATGCTATGAAATGGATGACCTCACGACCGAAAAATGCCTGAAAAGAGACGTAATGATATGTTCAAAGTGCTCTGAAACAGGTTATCACTGAAGGGAAAGCACCTGGACAGCAAAAAAATGTCTGGAGCGAGTCCTAATTTCTCTTACGCAAGCGCTACAAAACAGAACCCAGGAATCATCCAACAATTATAGTAAACCAAAAAGCACACATTAAAGTTATGACCCACATCATGCATATTCACATAATAAATGTTGCACAACCGGGCAGCTACGCAACAGAACTAAACTCATTGCTAAATATTAATGGATTACCTACAATGAAAATTCCCGAAACCCAATCTTTGCAGCGATATAAGACAGAGCTTTCGTAAATGACCCTTCTAAGTCGGATAAACAAACAAACAACGAAGATACAACAAGCAAATAATCCGAGGAAGAATCATCCGAAAGGAAAAAAAAGAGAAGTAAAGAAGGCTCAAAGTCCTGAACAAAATAGAGAAATCATGCAGAGACAAGCAGAATTACAAAAACTAGAAACAAAGAGCATGGCAGGAACCAAACTCATAGAGGCTAAATTAGCACCATACATAAAATAAAAGTAAAAATGAGTAACGAATAAGCAGCAAAATGTGTGACGGAAAACTTAGAATCTTATAAATCAACACGAACGGATGGACCAGAAAACGCATACAATATGGAAATATATTCAGAGAAATTGATGCCGATATAATCCTAATATCAGAACATGGAATCAATACTGAAAATTAAAAGAAAGAATGGATGGCACGACAATAGCCATCAAGAGAAATATAAAATAGAAAAAAATACAATGATTAGAAGAATCGTATAGGGCGGGATTATAGCCATGAACTATGGGGAATTAACAATCCCTATTGCATATCAACTGCCAAGGCGGGACTTTCTCCACATCCCCAGCCCTACCAAGTTGTTTGACGGAAGAATTCCCATTATCTTCCTCGGGGATATTAACGCTCGGTGTAGGGAATCAGATTACAAGTCAACCAACGGGGCTGGGCAATGCCTAGAGATGCTGTTGAACAGACATATCGTTCAATGACTTAGCCCCGATATCCCTACGTATATAACATAAAGAGGAGCCACAAAATCAGAGATCTGCCTAGATGGAAATAATAATCTAAATTTACGACATGGAACCTATTATGATCCCATGTAGTGATCACACAGGAATTCTAATCAGCATGAACAGGAATCCGATTCATATCCCAGTTGAGATAAGTAAAGCGTATGGAGAAATAGATTGGCAAATATATAAAGGCCTTTTGGAACAATATATCCCAATAGGATTAAAGGATGAAAATCTGGAAGAAATCGACCAAGAACTTCATCGATCAACATTCAATCTAAGAACAGCGCACGAAGAACCAATTATAAAACGATTGCGCAATACAGATGTACTTTAAATATAAAATAGTTTACCAAGACATAAAAATGAAAATAGAAAAAGAAAGGGCGAGAACCCTTAGGCCATCTAGAAACAGAATGGCAAGAATAACATCATGTAAGGAGAACATAAAAAAAATAAAAGAACAACAGATGACTAAATGGAACGAGGCAATTACACAAGATGACAGCCAAGCCTCACTCAACAAATTCTGGAAAAAAGTCAAATCCATGAGAGGCTTCCCACCTAAGCCGAAAATAAAATTAGAAGAGAGCCAAAGAATCATCAGAGAAGAGGAACAAGTAGTTGAAGAGATCGTCAGAGAACATTGGAGGAACACTGAAGAACGCACTGTTGATCAAATAAACGAAAACCTGGAAAGAACCCATCAAGTACATCAGGTATAAGAACACAGAAATTCCCATGGCGGTAATGGAGCAACCATTACCAAAGAACTTGAAAGTGAATTTAAATCTTTTGACAGAAAGCTCCAGGTCATACAGGGCTCAGACAAATTAACTTTATTAAAACGCCAGGCAATGTGATCCCTGGATTGAAGAACATATTTAACACAGGTCACACAGGG
The DNA here is from genome assembly GCA_963969495.1 of Ceratothoa steindachneri. Classification (NCBI taxonomy): domain Eukaryota; kingdom Metazoa; phylum Arthropoda; class Malacostraca; order Isopoda; family Cymothoidae; genus Ceratothoa; species Ceratothoa steindachneri. Next base: position 76,937,547 of record OZ018328.1, read on the forward strand.
ATCAGACAAATTAACTTTATTAAAACGCCAGGTAATGTGATCCATGGATTGAAGAACATATGTAACACATGGCTGAATATAGGTTACTACCCTAACCAACTCAAGTTAGCAAAAATGATCTTCATTCCCAAACAAGGAAAAAACACCGGATGTGAAAAAAAACTATAGACCGACTTCATCTTTGGAATTCGGATGGATAGTACTAAAATATATTAAATAGAAGACTGAGGGAACTTTTTGAAGAAAACAACCTATTTAACGATCAACAGTACGGATTTCTGAAAACTCGGAGTACAGAAGTGGCATTAAGCGTTATCAGTGAAAAGATATAGATATAGTATGCAGCAATATCTCAAAGGCTTTCGACAATGTTTGGCAAAAAGGAATGCAGTACAAGATAATGGAACCTGATTTAGGAGATTATTAGAAAGGATCCTATGTCAGCATAGAAAAGACAGAAGTCCCAGCATTCAAATTAAGAGCATGGTTGCTTCAAGGCAGATGTTTAAGTCCCACTATCTAATCATTTTATACGGCGGATATCTCACCACTGAGCGATCCATTCTGCATTAATATATAGTACAAGCAAGAATGACGGCAGAAGAAGTTAGAATAATAAATGAATACGAAAAAAATGGAAGATACAAACAAACGTAAACAAATTTAAGATGGTACCTAAAGGAAGACACTTACTAGCAGATGTGATACCCTCACTCCCCAGAATGTACACTTCTAGGAATAAAAATAACTAACAACGGATATATAACACAGGTCAAGGAAAGAATAAAAAAAAAACAGTATCAGGTCTAAAGTTGATGTATATATTTAAGGAACTAAGTAGAAAAAAAATTAAGCTATACAATAAAATAGTGCAAACAGTCAGTCCTGCAATGTAGTGTATCTTAACACAAGCACAAGACAAATCGAAAGAACAAAATAGAAAGATCTACATAAAAGTATCAACATGCAATGAATAAACAAGATACTAAAGAAAAAGACACACAAGATGGAAAAGAAAATGTTAGAAAAACTAGAGGAGAATATATTACTGATATACTCGAAGATAACAAAAGAAGAAAACCCAACCAAAGATATTCAAGCTTCGTATGCAGTTTTAAACTTACGGTGACCAAATTGTGGTTCTCGAACCGTATACAGCTCTTGAAGGTAGTCTGTGTGGCTCTTCAGACAACTTTGGGGCTTCATTGGAATTGCAACTAACACTTAATATTAATAACTTCATGAAAAAATTCGAATATTACACGCAACATACGGTAGTTTGTTGCTTTCCTACACGAATAAATAATATTTTCAAGATTAAAATAAATTTAAATTTATTCCCGCTATCGAGTGCAGCGGCATGTCAATCTAGTTTCTAAATTGGACGTGCCCGTTTAATCTTGAATGACCACGTATGCACACGACTGCTGACTTCCATCTGGTGCTAGAGAGAATATTTTTTATACTAAAAGAATCACCTTTACATAAAAATATACATATGTTTGGAATATGTTGCATAAGATACATTTTATTTGCTATTATGAGCCAATTTCAGCCCCTTATTCACAATTATCTTTTCAAATATTACCGCGAGAAAAAGAATTGTCGGAAGATATTTTATTTTCAAGGGCAGTACGAATTTCCAAGATAAAATATAATAGTTTTGGAGAGGCTGTTCAAACTGCACCGCTCTGCTTGCTGCCTTCAATGGTCAGTTCTGTGCTCGCTTATTACAATAGTGGAATTTTCGTTGTGCAATTTGTGCTGAAGTAACTACTTTTCTGATTTATAGTGAAGATTGTCGTTAGTTAAATTTATAAAACCGATCTTACAAATGACTGTAAAAGAGAAAAGTGTAAAAGGGAAATACAACCAAGAAAACAGTTTTAAACCAACAATGAGACGACGAGTTTGTTTTTACAGCTAAAAATAATAAGGTTTTCTATCTCATCTATCAAACTACTATAAGCCACTTTACAGGTAGTAATCTAAACCGTCATCGTAAGTCTAATTATAAGACAATGCATCTGAATTTCGTCCTATATCAGAACTGCGAAAAAAAAGATAATATTGAGATTTAATTTAGTAACTCAACAAAATACCCTATTTTCCCTCTGTAAGCAAAATGATTTAAGTTTAGAGTCAGTTTTGTTATAGCTTATAATATTGCTTGAAGTAGACTTCCTTACAGTCATGAGGACTTTGAATAAAAGAATATTAGTGAGTTGATTGAAATTCTTGCACCAGAGAATTCAAAACTTAAATAGGAATAGAAAAAAATCCCCATCTCTCTTGACACTACAGAAAGACGTATTTTCTGAAATAATTTCTGCTGGCGCTTGTTCACTACAGAATGATCTGAAAAGCTGCGTGTCTTTCAGATTAGCACTGAATGAATCTACCGACATTCAATATTCCCTCAAGTGTCTATATTTGTTAGGTATATTACAAATGCTAAAATATGCATAAAAGAAGAATTCTTGGATCTGATAAACTTAAACAAAGCCACAAAATATATCGACAAAAAAAAATCACTTGACAAAGCTTTGTCAGATGCTCAACTACCATTGCAGAAACTTGTCATCATTGCAACAAATGGATCACCAGCCATGGTAGGTCACAAGACTGGCCTAGTTTGGCAATTAACACAAGATCTCAACTATCCTGAATGTCTCTTTGTTCACTGTATCATCCATCTTGAGCATTTAGTAAGTAAACACTTTAAGTTCGACATTGTTATAAATTTCATTTTAGAAATTGTGAATTTTATTTGGACAATTGCCAAAACACATTATGAATTCAGACATTTTATTTGGGGAGCTGGAGCTTGAAGAAAAGCTAACTAAACTTTTATTCTATTGTATTGTAAGGTGGCCGTTAACTACCGATCTTTTGAATTAGTCTGTTGCCCTTTTTGATCAATTTATTGACATCATGAAAGAAAAAATAAAGAATTACCCACAACTAGAAGATCATGAATGGATACAATACATGATTGTCTTTACATATGTAATGCAACACCTCTAACATTAAAATCTTGCACTACAAGGGTTGAACAAAGTTATTACAGAACTAGCCCAATCAGTTTTAAGTTTTCAAAATAAAATAAAGCATTTTCCATGAGATCTAGTACAAAAGAATTTGAGTACTTTCCCTACCTTAAATCACGATTAGCAGCTTTTCTGAACATTAAAATTCAAGAGACTAAATTAACACAATACAAAGGAAACCTCGACATTTTATCATGATTTTGTGATAACAGGTTTGAGAAAGTAAAATGGCTGAAAACCACGTTTTAAATTACTTTCTAATCCGTTTACAATCGATGTAATTAGTTATGGTTGTCCTGTTGTTCTACCGTTTTGTCTTGGATGCTGCTTCAATAGAAATAGAGCTTATTGATTTACCAGAAGATATGGCATTGAAATTAGCACACAAAAGCTCAGCTCTAATTGACTTTTAGTAACAAATGCTAAAGCAATGTATCATAATCTTCAAAAGTTTAGCTTTAACTCGAAAAATTAAATCTCAACCAAGGCCTTCAAAAAGCAAAGATTAAATGTTTTACAATCAGTGAGTAGCACTGAGTCATAATTAAAATTTATTGAAATCAATTTTGAGTATGACTCAATTAAATTTTATAATTACAAAATTCAAAACAGTAATTTTCTTTTTGAACATTCAGAGATGTATGAACCAGCAAAGATTAAACAAGGTTCAGTAATGGTGAGTAGGGTTTTTATGAGGTACTTTTATTTTTTTAACACTTTTTAAGGCAATTTTAAAGAAATAATTTCTGCGGCTCTTGAACTTTCAAATATGTATGAAAAGTATTCTATGTGGCTCTTCTTATCAAAGAACTTGGCCATTCCTTATCTAGACTCTAGAGGACGGAAACGAGGTAGAAAGATATACATAAAAATGCAGGCGCAAAGGTAAAAGTCCTAGAGGAAAATAAGACAAGTTGAAAAAGAAAAGCGTAAATCGTACCAATAATTGACCTTAATAGAAGATGTTATCTCCAACTCCGATTATGGAACAAAAACTGATTTGAAACAAAGACTAACCCAAACTGGCAACCGAATTGACGGACGGGAAATGGAAAGGTGAATACAATTTAAAGTATAACAATACCCCCATGCCCCTTCCCTATCATACCCGACTAAGAAAATTACAAGAATAACGGTTTGAACCCTTTGTAACAAACGTAATTAAACAGATAATTATACAAAACTAACTAATGCAAGTACGAGATAGGGATGAAATGATTTGACGCCGGATAGAAGGATTTAAAGAAAAAGAATAGAGATTAGACGGATTTCCCGTCCTCTTTTGTAATCAGAAATGATCGATCAAAGAATAAAAAGAAAAAAAAATAGACAAAGAATAGAAGGCTCCAGGATAATCCTGTGGTTCGGATTGTACTTTAATCAGTAGGTCTTCCTAAACAGTCAAACAGTACATCCAAAAAACTTGGCTGGCAGAAATAACCCTCGTCTTCTTCACCTAACCTCCTGAGGCAGACCAACTATGGCACACTTTATTACTTCGACTAATATTTCGACTTTCCGCCCTGTCTCTTTTTCTCGTACTCTATCGTACTCCGTCTTCCGGCTCTAGAAGACTTCTTCGGGGCCACTTGGCCTCCTATAAGTGAGGGAAGAAGATGGGAAAAGGTGTTGGTTCGCGCCAGTCACCCCCACTCCCCCCCTCCACTTTCCACACTCTTTAAAGTTGGAAAGTGGAATGTAAAATAACATAAAGGCTTCGGATTTCGTTAGAATCGGCCAAATAGGTATGATGTTATTGCCAAAACTATGTAGTTCTCAGGCTACCTTGGGAAGACTTTGGCAATTATATGATTCGAAAGAAAAACATAAGGGTTTGAAATTTCGTTAGAATCGGAGGAATAGTTATTGCTAAAACAAAATAATTCCCGGGCTAACCTTGGGAGGACTTTGGCTATAATATCTTTCGAAAGGGAATGTAAAACAACATAAGGGTTTCAAATTTCGTTATAATTGGCTGAATAGTTACAATATTATTACCAAAACAAGAAACAAAACGGGGACCGATCGAGCGACTAACATAGTGAGATATAGAGTCATCCGCGACTAAAAACATAATCAAATCCCTATCCACTCCCTCAGCCTGGCCAAGCATGGAGAATAGGAATTAGACACCTTCTGGCTCCTAGTGGTTCACAAGATGGGCGTTTAGGATATCTTCCAGGCTGAGACACTCCACCATTATGTAGAACATAGTAAGGGGAACCAAACAGTCATCACAATAAGGGGATGGACGCTTGTTCATAAGTTTCCTATGAGTAATTTTGGTTGGCCCACCCTTAGATGTGTAACAACCACCTGCAAGCGGCGTGAGAGACCATTGTACTCTCATCCCTCTATGGCTTTGTGGATCGATCTAATTTTGTTTCCATCTAACAAGGTCTACTGTTCTTTCCATGCCTGAAGTCTGGTATGGCAGATGGCAGGCCGGAGACCACGTGCTGGTATTACGAGGCGAGTTGTTGTCGGTCTTGATTCGGATGCCTAAACGAAGGCATCTGCCGCCTCGTTGCTATGGACCCCCACATGGGCAGTGATCTAGTAGAATTGTATAGGGCAAACTCGGCTCCTCAGTAGATGGAGCCACTCTAAGATCGATCGAACTAGCGGGTGGTCGGGGTTAAAACAATCTATGGCCTGGAGGGCACTTAGAGAGTCTGAATAAATTACGATATATATATATATATATACATAATGGTTGGGGGCAGTCAAGATTACAGTAAATTCTGTCGTGAATATAGAGACAGCTTTAGGAAAACTGTCCCTTTTTCTTGGATGCGAAAAAGATAACTCCAAAACCGACTCCATCATCGGTTATGGAGCCATCTGTGTAGAGCGGTATAGATCCCTAATTCAAAGACAGTTGGTCTTTAACCTGGAGGAGCTCAGCTTGTGGCGGGAGTGACCTCTGAGAGATCTCAAGGACATACTTTATACTGCTCTTGTGGGCCTATTCACATCGTCAGGTCCGGGTGAGCGTCAAGTATCACCCGGTGTTGACATCAGCCAGCACCATTTTGCTGGCCGCAGAATTAGGCAGTCTCTGGATGCGTCACCAAAACCTGATGAGTGCTGAATACCTGCAGAGGTCTAAGGTAATTGCACTTCCATTCACTAGAAGTCTAGAGATGGGGGACGACCTGAATGCCATAGTTGCGAAGCTCACTCCTCCATATTGGACGAAATCCAACGCCTTCAGTCCGGCCTGCGTAGTGGAGGAGTACAGATCGAAACAGTATTTTGATTTTGGCAATATAACTGCATTGTGAAGACCCAACATGATGTCGCTTTGTACCCCAGGATGTGCTTGATAATGATTTTAGAAGGTTCATTTTGGAGACAGGTCACTCTTGCGCTTGAGATACGGATCCTGGAATGAGTCGACTGGTGGTGACTCAGTTGAGTCTGCCTGTGTAAATTCAGCCTCGTTTCCTAGGGGACCAAATCTGTTCCTCACTGCCACTGCAAGAGATGCACATTCTGGAAGTGGCACTATGGCGTTCTCTTACTGAAGTTAAAGGTCTTGCGAGGCTTAAGGGTTGTGATCATGCCCTCAGATATAAATGGTAGGTTGGAGGGCATTTCGCCTGGGTGACAGACATCTTTGGCATATATTAGGAGTCCCTTCCCATACCTTTGTATATGGCCTTCAGGGATGATACCTATCTCCAAATAAAGGGCGGCTCGGATGAAATTATCCTTGCCCTATTTGTAGTAGGCAATGAAGCAGTATGGGGTGCGTCTTTGCGTAGACTTGTTGCCTTCTCTGCCAGATGCTCTTCAAATATGTTTGGACAGTAGTCCTGCTTTGTCTCTTCCAAATTACTTGATCTTACGAGTCTGACGGAGAGGTTCTTGCCACATATGGGTAAGGTCCCGAGGACCAGAAGTTTTTTTTTATTTACACCCATATGCCTATTAATTTCCTGTTTAGTCACATGAACTAAGCGTCATCGTATACTGCGTCATCGCAGGGTCCAGGTGCTAGCCGACTAGGATATGGTATCTCGTCCCCAGGGAGACTGCTTATTTTAAAATGCAGCTCCCGATATGCGAAAGTTCGTCCACGCCGGATCTAACCCCCTCCCAACACGCATCCCCAGCCCAGGCAACCAACCATCCAGCACAAGACGACTCTAAAGAATCGTCTTGTGCTGGATACGCAATCTTCCAACCACATAAAGGCGGCTCTCGTTAGGGAAGAGAAAGGCGAAAGCTGACGGCCACAATTTGACTAAGTTTTTACATTGCGAACAAATAAAATTGTAAAGTCAAAATACCACCTAGTATTTTACAAACTACATAAGAGAAGCTGCTCCCACCATACACCGATATATATATATATATATATATATATATATATATAGATTCACAAAGTAGCAACAGATCAGAACGCTTGTATTTCTATCATAACATTTTCTATAAATTTTGGGAGAGAATGTCAACTCATAATATAGAATTGTGGTGGCAATGTTTACCCAGGAGAAAAGAGAAGTGGCATTCAAACCTGTATAGAGAGAAAAAGATACAGTACCGTCCTAAAGGATCAGATTATAACACCTGTATTTCTATTACAACTTTTACCCATTTTTGCCTGCACAAATTGTTGTGAGGTAACCTACAGTTATAAACAACGCCTAGTTAAAAATTATGCAAATTTGGATGAATGAAACGAAAGCTATTACCAGATAAGTAATTTACTAGAAAACTTCCTAAATGATTCTAACGACAGCGGAAACAAATTTCTATTCTAATATAACTATCACATTACCAATGTAAAAAAATATACAAGTTATAGGTAATTAGTTTTTAGTGTTGATGAGTTTATTCTCGATAAGGATTTGACATCTGCCACAGGAACGAATCGACTGTTGACACTCTTGCGCACTAATCTTGCTCTATTCATCTTGAAGAATATCTCAGCGTTCTTGAATCGTTTTCGGATTCCTCACTTTAGAGATCTCTCCAGTTGTCTTCCAATCATTTTCAATGAGATTCTGGTCTGGACTTTGTGCAAGCCAGTTCATAACAATGATGTGCTCGTCGTCCCAGAAGGACTACACTGATTTAGCCCTGTGCCATTGGGCGTTATCCTGCATGAATATGTGGGCAACTCGGACTTTGGAGGCTTCTAGATAGGACAAAGCATGTTTTGGTAGCAATTGTTTGTGCCCTTGTACATTTATTGCGCCCCGTAAGCATACAAATGGATCAGTGCCTTTTACCGAAATCACTTCCCAGACCATAAGACTTCCTCCGCCAGACTTCACACTCACTCTGGCAAATGATACATCATTTTTCGTCTGTTTTGCAACCAACGAACTTACTGACATTGGGTCCGAACAAATTTAAATTTGGTTCTTCACTGAAGTGGACTTGGCTCCATTGGTTGTCCGTCCATGTAACGTAATCAGTGGCGAATGCAAATCAAGGCTTCCTTTTCTTCAGACTGACCAATGGTTAGACCGAGGGTAAGCAGAGTCAAGATTCTCTTTCTCCGGCCGACATAAGAGAGACTGCCTGGAGAATTTGATGGCCAAATTCTTGCTAATCTCTCAAGGAACTGCTTCAACCGTCTTGAAACGGTCCTTCTTCACATTTTGTGTAATCGCTCGGTGTTACCTTTTTAAGAGCTTCGTTGCCCTGCCAGATGATTTACAACGTCACATAGACCTGTTTTATTATAAGTTCAGAGAATTTTATGGACTACATTTTTCGGACGCTTGTTACTCTCCGCAATGGCTACAACTGAAAGACTATTTTGGTGGCACAACTTTACGGTCAGCTATTTCTTAGTTATTTCTTAGTAATGTTACTCTGATAACAGCTGGCAAGAGACTGAATGATCTACCTTAAACAAGGTTGAACTGGAGTTGGATTTCTGACTCTGAGATAGTGGGTTCAATCTAAAGCGAGATCTTACACAGGTCACGACACACATAACTAATCAAAACGTCACAGTTTTTCTTTTCTGAGGTTCGAAACACAGACTCTTCTCGTCTGTTTCAAAAAATACTGCTGATAAGTATAGGAGGAACGAGTCCATACTACAGGGATCCCGGAAGTTTATTCCTAACCGCTATTCAAGGTAAAAAATAATCCCTGCATCTTCCACCCCAAAATGAGTGTTAGCTCTAGCGCTCTTATGTGTTGACCATCGATTGTCGTGGTGCTCTTTAAAGTTGCTCTCGTTACCCAATCCCGAGTCCTTCCTAGCTAAGAGACGGATGGTGTTGCTTATCGAAACTTAGAACTGATCATGAAAGTTCAGAGAAGGAAAAAGGATATTTAGGATAGGAGGGGTTACTCCTAATGGTAAGAGGGAGCGGGAATTCTGCACGACTAAACTAAGATGCGATTCGTCTCATGCGAAATCAATATTTTCATTCTCTGCAAATGTTATTGAAATCAATTTTATTTATATTCTTTACAGATGTCATTGAAATAAATTTTATTTCTATTCTTGACAAATGTTATTTCAATTAATTTTAGTTTTATTCTTTACAAATTTCATTCAAAATAAATTTTATTTTTATTCTTTGTAGATGTCATTGAAATAAATTTTAGTTTTATTCGTGATGAATGTTATTTAAATTAATTTTATTTTTATTCTTTACAAATTTCATTAAAATAAGTTTTATTTTTATTCTTTAAAATTTCAATGAAATAAATTTTATTTTTATTCTATACAGATGTCATTGAAATAAGTTTTATTTTTATTCTTTAAAATTTCATTGAAATAAATTTTATTTTTATTCTATACAGATGTCATTGAAATAATTTTTATTCTTATTCTTTACAAATATTTTAGAAATTAATTTTATTTTTATTCCTTACAAATGTTATTGAAATAAATTTATTTTTATTCTTTGCAGATGTCATTAAAATATATTTTATTTTTATTCTTGGCAAATGTTATTTAAATTAATTTTACTTTTATTCTTTGAAATTTCATTGAAATAGATTTTATTTTTATTCTTTGTAGATGTAATTGAAGTAAATTTTAGTTTTATTCTTGATGAATGTTATTTAAATTAATTTTATTTTTATTCTTTACAAATTTCATTAAAATAAATTTTATTTTTATTCCTTATGGATGTCATTGAAATAAATTTTATTCTTATTCTTTATAAATATTTTTGAAATTAATTTTATTTTTATTCTTTACAAATGTTAGTGAAAGAAATTTGAGTCTGCCAACATCAATTTCTCGCAGAAATCAATTTCAATTTAAATGAATGTTTATTTCAATTAGACGATAGTTAATAAAGTTTGCTATTAATATATGTAAATTTAATTTACGCGCTAATCTTTTATAAACAACTCTTTATCAGTTTTCGGTTTGTGTTTATACATTTATTATGACCTAACATGCTTATTTTTTCGTAGGTTTACTTGTGTGACGTCATCCGTTTTCCTTATAACCTTGTGTATTTCTTCTCTCGCTTCTTCTTCTTGTGCACCTGAATATATAAACACAAAAGTGCCAGGGATTTTCTGTGTATTATTGTAATGAGGGATATTTAAGTGCTCTTCTCGTATTCTCAAGTATAGATTGCCTTCATCGAGTTTTTTTTTGGTCTCCTTGCTTTTGAGTGTCTTCTAATTCATATTATGCTTGCCTTTAAAATTCCGGTTTTCAGTATCATGAGCTCATCTACATACAAATTTATTTTTCATTGTACTATATGAATGTGTATGTGCTGTATGTATATAATCTGCAACTACGCGGTTTCCTCATTTTCTTTAAAAAGGATTTTGAAAAGCAGAGACGAATAATGGCGGCAGATTGCGGCTATTGTTAACCTCACGTGCTACTTTATAATTTCTTCATGTATATATATATATATATATATATATATATATATATATATACAAAGAAAGAGCAAATACAAGTTCTGTGGGTGATAACAACAACCACCACAGGGCTTTCGCCATATTTTTATTTTCTGCCTTTCAAAACAATTTTGAAGACAGAAAGAAAGATGCAGAAACCTTGTATAGCAGACTATATATACATATGGTACAAGAGAAAAAGAAAAGTGGACGTTACTGAGCAATGAGGCAAGAAACAGGAGTTTTTTTAGAGGCAAGAGAAAGGGATATTAGAAGAACACTAGAATCAATAAAAGAGAGCATAGGGCGGCACAAGGAAGGCAATCATTTACCGAGAAGACAGAAATAACGCCAGGGGTTATATATATATATATATATATATATATATATATATATATATATATATATCGTGGCGTGCGCAGTGTGGCACGTAGCGCCGTCCTGTTGGAACCACATGTCGTCAGTATCCATTTCAGGTATATAATCCAGTTGAGGCCACAAGTTGTGTGTGATATATGCCATAACCGTTGACGGTTATGGCAATCCCATCTTCGTTCTCAAAAATATACGGACCAATGATTCCGTTAAAAGAAAATCCGCACCAAACAGTGACTTTGTTGGGATTTAATTGGTGCTAGTGTATCTTATGTGGATGGTTTTTGTCCCAAATGCGACAATTTTGCTTGTTTACAAATCCATTCATCCAAAAATGGGCCTCGTCGCTGTGGCGAGGATAGAAATCACGTAATGCGCGGAACGTTTGTCGAACGGAGCACTAATTTTGATAATAACATTTGATGATTTTCGCATGCTGTTCAACGCTATAACCTTCCATCGTCACTTGCCAAGTACTACTAAACAGTTCACAGTGATGTTGCCAGATGTCGCTTTAACAACATGGTCACTATCGCCTGACAAAGCTCGAGCATCCTTGTTAAAAGACCCTTTAAAACGACTTCTATTTTCTGGGAAGGCAATGGTTATGCTATATAAGGATAAATGGATACACTCTTTTTGAGGTGAGTGTTTAGAAAGATGCTTGGAATATACTTTACCTTGTAATGACGACGCCCAGACCACAGTAGTCTCAGTTGTCAATTTTTGCTTTATCCTGACCGCACCATATATATAATTATATATATATATATATATATATATATATATATATATATATATATATATATATATATATATATAAACATTTGTAGTATGCGTATGTTTTTAGAGTATATGCGCGAACAACATTGTATTTGGTGTTCTAATAAAACTTGAGAAGAGCAAACGATAGAGATTAAGTGAGATCTAACTTTATAACTGGCTGCCAAAGGAAATATGCTTGGTTTTACTGCCAACATCTTAAGTAGACGGATTGGTGGAAAACGCTTTATAGAGGGAGAATGGGTATTTGATCCTCCGCCCACCACTCTCCGGCTTTGCGTTCGCCTAAGTTTAAGATGTGGAAGGTGATAAAATTTAGCGTATTGGGCCAAAGAGTTCTGTAAAAGAATTCTCACGTGTAATTTCTATAGGATTAAGTCACGATTTAGCCTATTTGAACGCTAGTGAGGGTCATAAGTTTTAGCAAAATATGTTTGCATACCCTAAATCGGCAGGATTGTAAACGCTCTGTTTAATAAGTAAAATGCACGAGAAGAATAAAAACCACATGGTTTATTAGGAATTCAAACTCGTTTCCTCATTAGAGATGGCTAAAAGTGTTTTTCTTCTATGGCTATTAATTGAAATAGGAAAAGGAGAATGTGGCATTTACTAAATGGGTGACCAAACACTTATCGGCATTTGTAGGCAATCAGCAAGGAAAAACCATCGAGAGGTTCTGGAATCATTGTTGCAATAAACAGCCAACCAAAGCGGTCTCTACACTAAAAACTCTTTTAAATATATTATAAAGTTGACTGGATATTATACCTATCTTTCTTTAGTAAAATTATACGAAGACCAACAGTTTTAAGCCAAGTGTAGCAAATAGCTTAAGAAATGAAGGTAAGAGGTTTCTAGAGAAATTAACTTTTTCCGCTTAAGACAAATAACCATTTGGTCGTAATATATCTCGGTGAATACCGTCGGGAAGGGGAAGATTTTAGCCGAGTCTGAGGTTAATAAAACCATCAAATAGGAGAAGACTCATAATGTTTTTACGTGATTCGTGGAGAAGAATTTTGAGCAGGAGGTAGAAGGGGCCTGGCTCCTTCAGAGACACAAATTTCTGCACACCATAATTATAAACAGAGACGAGTGTACAGTGGGAAGCCTAAATTTAAAACACTAGCCAATGGTGGAGATCTCTTAATTATTTACTTTAATAATAATTTAATAATTTCGGTGGTGTAGTAAATAATGTATATACATTTTAAAAGAATTTATTCCATAAACATTGCAAAATTGAATTGAGAACAAAGATTTATATATATTCAAAATTGAAAAGAAATCATAAATAATTTGTTACATGAACTTTGTTAGCAATTAGAGCTCTAAACATGGCATAGATAGTAATGTAAAATTGCAGAAGTCGTCACTAAAAATGTCGCTTCATTCCTCATTACAGTACAACCACAACACGTTATTATTCCTTGCGTTTCTTTGGAAGACGAAATTTTTAATTCTATTCCTATATTTTCTGAGGCTCAAATGTCGGCTTTCTGATGGCTAGTTAAAAAATGAATTTGGGGAACTTCAAGCAGCTCTTCACTACAAAGGTTGTGTGTTGAATCGTTATCCCCTTGAAATAAAAGTGACTGACAAACTTTTGTTTTCTTGCTCAGAGTCAAAAGTTTACTTTTAAAAAAAAATTCTCTTTTCATTGTGCTATTTCTTTTATCAAGTGTTTCTAAATCATTAGAATCCGTGCAACCACATATCATAATGCTTCCACCCCTTTTTTGTGGTTCGTAAAGTATTTTGGGGAAGAAAATCTACACCATCATTTTTCTTAACATCTCTTCTGCAATTATGGTAAAAGAGTTTTATTGCTGTTTCGCCGCTACTTAATATTGTCTTACAAAATGTGTATCACGGTGAAAATTAAGGCTTTTCTTTTGACACATTTACTCCAGTTGCAGAGAAACCTTGAGGTATTTGGGTTTAAGTAGTGGCGGGGGATCTACATTAACTTTGGTTAAAATTTGCAAATATCATATTAACTGCTTCACTGCCATAATACTTGCGTAAATTGTCTTAACTGATGCCCGCAAAGTGTTCATTCACTTGAATATTTCCCCATGAGTGTTCCTAGGATCTTAAAATGCAATGATCCCCGCTGATTTCTTCTCTTTTTGCTTTGTTTTTTCCAATGCTAAGATGTGGCCAAAATTAAATCTCACGATCGTATGAGGAAATACGACTCTCATTCAGTGATTCAATTTCGTAACTTATTCTATGCGATTTGGGAGATTACACAGTCTGCGAAACCTCCCAGAACGATTTATACATAAAAATATGCACATATATATAAAATATATGGGTAAAAGTCATGAGAGGTAACACTTGATTAAGTATAAATATTTGTGTATACCACGTAGGAAAAAGAAGATTGATTGGAGCTAGTACTTTCTTTGTCTTAACATTTTCAAACTCACAATGGTTTATAAAATAGAGAGACACCGTATTTATACAAAGCAATGTTTTCCCTATAATGTCAGATTTTTTTATGGTCTCTGATAAGTCTGATTTGAGCAAGAAAGATACGACTGGATCTAAGGAAAACAAACCGGGGCTTATATTTACATTTATCTCTCTACTATAATCCATAGGCCTTGAAAAACCTGATCTTTTCTCCAATGATAATAATGTAAAAAATCTATCTAGCTATCGCCTGTCTCCACGAGAAGAGTTTCTATTGTCTTTGGGTTTCCAAATTAAACTGCCTAACTTAAAAATCAAATATCCCTCCTACTATTTATACTTTGGAAATTTCTTACACGACATTCGCAAATTACCCATAAACTATGACTTCAGTAGATTGAAATCTGACTTCTCAGAAGTGGCACACGAATTTTATCACAAACTGAAGAAATTGAAAAGATTTTCTTTCATGTTCAGAAACAGTGATATTAAAACGCTAAGTTCCCTATCTAATAATCCAAATATTGTCATTACCAAACCTGATAAAGGCAATGGAGTTGTTCTACTAAATCGAACTGACTATGCACACAAAATGGAATCCATACTTGCAGACACTACAAAATTTAAACTGCTCTCAGAAACACCTACAGAAATATCTCTAAAACTAGAAGATAAAGTTAACAGAGTTCTGTTAAATAAAAAATCCACTAAAGTTATAGACCAGCAAACGTATGATGTTCTCTATTCTAGTAGTTCTAGGCTAGGCTTATTATACGGCCTCCCCAAGCTACACAAAGCTGATATTCCTCTCCGACCAATTTAGGCTTCCTATTCTCTTGCAACTTTGAACCTTTCTAAATATGTTGCTAAATTGCTCTCTGGGTTAGCCATTGGTAAATATACCATAAAAAACAGCTATTTTTTTGTTAATGAATTATTGTCACACAGTTTTGCACCCTAAAAGTCCTAGTCAGTTACGATGTATCCTCACTATTTACAATTGATATTAATTTAAATCTAATTTTTAACCAAACAGGCACCTTTCACAATTTCTCTCGTCAAAATTTCAAGAATATTTTAGAAATGATTTTTAATTAGAATTATTTTTTATTTAATAACAAGGTTTACCAACAGACAGATGGAGTAGGAATGGATTCACCAATAGCTCCAATAGCAGCTAATATTTTCATGATTCATCTTGGAAACAACTTTATGAAACAATGCCCTTAAAATTTCAAACCCATATTTTATCGTAGGTATGTGGACGACTCCTTTGCTATTTTCAATAATATAGAACATGCCCACCATTTTTTTAATTTTATAAACTCTTATCACCCCAACATTAAATATACCATTGAATTAGAAAGTAACTATCAACTTCCTTTTCTAGACGTCATTATAGAAAAACTAACTACCTCAATATACAGAAAGCCTACCTTTAGTGGCCTAGGAATAACTTTTTTCACCCATTGTGACTTGTCACATAAACTCAGTGCAGTAAAATCTCTAATATATAAAGGTTACCATCTCTCCTCCAATTATTCCCTAATGCAAAATGAATTCCAGACTCTAAAGTCTTATTTTAAAAATAATTGTTACCCCCCACCTTTGGTTGACAAGCTAATCAATAATTTTCTACCCAAAATTTATTCTCCATCCTTTCTCTCATATAATGTTTCCAAAAATGAAAAAAAATTCGTAGTACCTAGAAATGGGACCTTACAATAAATTATTCCTTAGAAAATGCAACAAATTACTAAAAAAATATTTCTTCCATAGCAACTGAAAAATCACTTTTGTCAACCCACTTTCCATAGGAAGTTTCTTTTCGTCAAAAGACAATCTTCTTCTAGAAATGAGCAGCCGTGTGGTTTACGCTTTTACTTGTCCTTGTTGTTTGCAACGAACCTATATTGTTAGTACGGTTCGTTCATTGAAAGAGAGGTTTTGTTCTCACATGGTAATAAGCGATCGCACTGGAAAAATTTGTCTAAAAAGGAAGCTTCTGTAATTAGAAATCATATTATAAAGGGTGTTCCAATAACTTGGACCGATTTTAAATGTGAGTTAAGTTTAAGCGTCTAATGATTTTTTTTTCAGATTTAACAACTTCAGTCTTTGGCAATTTTAACTATGAAAAGATTAACAATCGAACAACGTGTTAAAGTTATCGAAGCCTATTACGAAAATGGACGTTCAAACAGAAACACATTTCGGGCACTTCGTGATTTTTTTGGTTAACATAAGCGACCAACCGAGAGTGCAATTAGGAAAATTGTTCGTACATTCAAAAAAACAGGGTCAGTGGCAGATATAAAAACGCCATTGCGATCTCGTTTACACTGCTCAGCTGAAAACATTGTTGCCGTGAGCGAGAATGTGGCTGAAGATCCAGACACCTCCATTCGTCATCGCGCGCAGGAATTGAACCTCTCCACAACATCGTTACATCGAATTTTGACAAAAGATTTGTCTCTAAACGCTTATAAAATTCAATTGACACAAGAACTGAAGACTGCTGACCATTTGAAGCGTCGTACATTCGTCAATTGGGTGCACGAGCAAAGACGAGCTGATGATGAATTTTCGCAAATCATCATCTTTAGTGATGAAGCCCATTTTCATCTTTGTGGATTCGTTAATAAGCAGAATTGTCGCATTTGGGCTGATGAAAATCCCAGGAAGATTGTTGAAAAGCCAATGCATCCACAAAAGGTCAATGTTTGGTGTGCATTTTTTTGCTAGCGGAATCATTGGGCCGTATTTCTTCAAAAATGATGCCGGGAATTCTGTTACGGTGACAGGCGAGCGATACGATGCCATGATAACCAACTTTTTATGGCCTGAATTGAATTCTATAAAGTCGAAGATTTGTGGTTTAAACAGGACCGCGCCACATGACACACAGCCAATTCAACAATGGCATTATTGAATGAGAAGTTCCCAGGTTGCATCATCTCTCTAAACAGCGAGGTAAATTGGCCACCACGATCGTGTGACTTGACACCTTTAGATTTCTTCCTTTGGGGTCATCTCAAAAGTACGGTCTATGCCAACAAGCCAACAACAATTCAACAGCTGAAGGATGAGATAATAAGGCATATTGGTGAGATCGAGGAGCAACTATGCAAAGACGTCATCAAATATTTTGACCATCGAGTGGAGGTGTGCCGCCGAAGCCTTGGCGGACATTTAGGCGATATTATTTTTTACACATAATTGTCATGACTCAAATAACATGTTCCAATAGTGAAATCCATAAATTTTCACCAATAACACTGTTTTATTTACTGCTATCTTCTATCCGTCTTAATAGAACACCCTTTACAATGCAAGACAGAATGTTCTATTGATAACTTTAAAATAATTGGTCACAATGACAATGAATATAGTCTAAGAATTTTGAAATCCCTATTAATACGGACAAAATTTCCTACACTCAATAAATATATATATATATATATATATATATATATATGTATGTGTGTGTGTATGTGTGTGTGTTTACACTAATATATTTGATTAAGTTAAATAGATATAATAACCAGTTGAACAACATACCATGTGTCTAATAATTTATAAACCATTTTTCAAACAAATTTTTGTTTTCAAAATGCATAAAAATTACTAAATTGGACAGTACTGATAGGTCTATTTAAATTGCTGACTTACTTTGTTTATTTACTATGTATTTGTTTTTCAATTTGAGTCGTCTCTGTTTTATTGCATTAATTATCTAAATCTATGAATCCAGCTATTCTGTTCGGCTTAAAAATGAAAGGTATCTTTGAAACACAATTTCTATTCCTTTACACCAGCAGCAAGCGCATCTAACAAGGCCCGCGGACATGCACTGATGTTTAGCAAGCGTCAGAACCGTCTTTTTGTGCTGAGTCAGCTTTAATGTCACTAGTGTTGCACTAGTCTTTGTAGTATCCTTGTAGGTAGGTGAGAGTACATCTGAGTGCACGGTGAGTCAAAGACTTTTGGAGAAAACCTTTGTAACAAGAAAGGTAAACAAAGAAACCACTGCCTAAAAGAAAAACATCAATGGCAGACAAAAGTTGTGCTAAAGGTACAAGAATTGAGAGATACAAGAATTACAAAATTATTTTTCCTGGTGAGGGAACCTTCTCACTGTATGGACATACATGAGATCGACTGTCCGAGTCAACCAGGAAAATTGTACGTCATAATTCTTACCCAAAACATCCTTTGAAAAAAAAATTATAACAACGTCCTCTAAGACCACTTCTTATACCATTTTGGTGATGATCTGTGCATTCTCAGTATGGTAGTACATTAGGTTATACCGAAAAGTTGGTATTGAAAGAATGGTATTGGTCCCTTGTCTGAAAGCGTCACCGAGCTGAATCATGTAGTCTAGAACAAGAGGGTAAACAGGCAGAAGATCACAAGCTATGATAACCTACGAGCACTGTTTAGAGAAGAATAAACACAATCGCCCAGAATTTTCTCCAGAGGTTGATAACCCTCATAACATAAGAAATCTTTGAAGTTATGAATATTAAGAAACAAAGTAGCGAAAAATATCTTTATGAATTCACTTTAGTGTAATGAACTTTCGAGAATCCTACGTATCATATGTGACTTACTTTCTTAATTGCCACCCCCTCCTACCTCTCTTCAGCGAGATGGACGGCTCTTAGGAAGGCATGAATGGGTTCACAAGTCCCTAGGAGACGAAATAGAAGAAGGGATTATTAAGAGTTGGGCGGAAATCCCTTTGACCCGATCCAAAGATCTGGAAACAGTCCAATGGCCGCACTTCGACTATGAAGGGCCATGGCCGCAAATGTATTGATGTCTTAAAATCTAAAAATCTGTCGCTGGCTGAGTTTGCCTTATTGAAATCGGGTCTCTCCTTTCAAGTTCTTCGAACCTGCGAGGAGTAGCAGTAAAACCGCAAGAAAGCGACACTCGCGGGACATATCATTTGTGCTTCTCTTGTAGGCTACTTTAAAAATCTCATGTGTTAGAATTTTGAAGTTGTGATGTTTAGGAAACCAAAAGATTTTGTCTTCCATAAGAAAGCAGAAAGCTGCTAATGTGTGGTTTAAAAGAAGTTGAGAGGAACAAGCAAAAGTGTTGGTAAGTATTAGCTCTTGAGGTTCGCCCATTTTTGATATCCCAAAATTGGAAAAGAAAATCTAGATTACATTGAAATCAAGGTAGTTTCTGGGAAAGATTAGTAAATGCTAATGAAAAAGATTTAAGAGACAATACAAGAGCGTAATTGGAGCCTTGTACAAGAGGCATGTTATATATTCTTGCTTTTAGGAGGGATATTGCTTTGAGGATGATCTCTTGATTTTAGGATCAGCTCTTGCTTTGGAGATGAGCACTTGCTTTGGGGATAGCTCTTGCTTTTGTGATGAGCTTTTGCTTTTTGGATGAGCTCTTGCTTTTAGATTAGCTATTTCTTTTGAGATGAGCTCTTGCTTTTGGGATGAGCTCTTGATTTAGGGATGAGTTCTTGCGTTTTGAGATGAGCTCTTGCACTTGGGATTAACTTTTGCTTTTTGGATGAGCTCTTGCTTTGGGGGTTAGCTCTAGCTTTCGGGATAAGTTCTTGCTTTGGGGATGAGCTCATGCTTTGGGGGATGAGCTCTTGCTTTTCGATGAGCTCTTGCATTTAGGTTCAGCTCTTGCTTTCGGGATCCGCTCAGGTTTGGAGTTATGAGTTCTTGTTTTGGGATGAGCTCCTGCTTTTGTGATGAGCTCCTGCTTTTGTGATGAGCTCCTGCTTTTGTAATGAGCTTTTGTGCTTTACCTCTTTCCTAAATCTTTATTCAAGTGAAATGCGAAAACAGGAAATCAAAAGGAGCAGACTGTAGCCCAAGAAACCAGAAAGACTACCAGAAAACTAAAAATCCATCACCGCAATTCTATCGACGTGAGGAACAAGGTCAATACCATAAATAACCGATTAATAAAAATAATAATATTCTTATCCGGCATTTTTCGAGGCCGAGGTACTTAACACAAAGCCTGTCTACCATTAATGAAAACACTTGAGAGAAGAGCTTTTGAGGCACGCCTGAAGGGACCAAGGGAGAGGAGTGAGAGTATACAGCAGGCAGACCAAGCCACATCTTAGGAGCAAATATCGAATAATTAGCACCTTGGAGCAAATAGTGTTAGAGATACAGACAAGAGGGAGACGTAACATTTAACTGGAGTTAAATACCAAGAGAAAGTAAAATAATAGTCCTTTTAAGCTCTGTCGTCATATTTGTTTTGTTTTATAATTTTTACAGTTTTCCAGGTTTGGCTGTTTTTTACAGTTTTACACTTTTTCTAGGTTTTTACAGTTTGTATTTTCTCTCTAATTTTCCCATTTTTGCACTGAGGTCGCTCATAATCCACACGAATTTGCTTCTTGCCAATTTATTTTATGATACTTTTGCATTTCGCTTGAGCACCTGATTCTGTTTCAGTTTATATAGAGTCAAGATACGAGATCACTAGGGAATTGATCGGCCATAATGGAGCGCGCGATTATAAAGCAATTGTATTGTTTTCCGACACCGAAGTTTTGCACAAAGAATTAAAGTGCTCAAGCCCTAATCCAATTCAATGCTTCTAAGTGATAGTATGCGTGTGGGGGAAGGGGATTAAAGTATGTATAGGATATATAAGGGATAATATGTGAGGGAAAGAAAAAAATAGTAGAAGGTTTGCAAAGGGATGCAGATTTTCTAATAAACACCATGTTTAATGTAAATAATTTATTTTATTATAATTTAGACATTATAATAAATTAATTTTAGGCTAATATAATTAAATATAATATAAATATGTATATTTATAACTAGTAAAGTATAAAAATTCGTAAATTACAAAGTTTGAGATGTGCTGCCAATTGATATGCGCGTAACTGTAGCGTCTTACATCTTCCTTTTAAGGTATGAATGTGAAAAATACCCTGCGCTATTTTTTTTAAAGAAATTGCAATATGTATATTAAATGGACGTGTCTGCATTTTTTTTAGCCACAAGTACCAAGTTAGTTTAATAGACTTATATTGAACCTGAAATTAAAATCTTTTTTTGTAAAAATGGCTATTTATTGTACACATATTGTATCATACAAAAAAGAATTAGATTCAGTTTGCTGTAAACTGCTTCAAAAATACCCCAAAAGAAAATAACAGAGAAAGCCAAGCGCTTTCGTGTTTACATGTACAGGGCCAAAAGTGGAATTATGATCTCTTCACCCATGAAGATGTAAACGCTAAAGCAGTTGTATTTGAGATTATTCGGGGATTATTTGAAGATGAATGAATTATTTGCATCTTTATGAAAAATCATTTTCACAACAAAATGAATTTATACTATTGTATTTTAGATTTGATTTCGGCTAAAGATCAATGATTTGTTATATTTAGTGATTGGATCAAATACCGAACTTTTACCAGATGCTGATGGAGTGGTTGCGCGGTTACTACTGGAACGGTTGGTTAGGCAATCACGCTCACAGTTTATATTTATTGAGAAGATCTACCTATAGAATTTTTCATGGTTGCCTCAAGTCAGCAAGTTCGCAGCTGGCGTGAATGGAGACCTTTCGTAGAGGTTGTTGTAAAGGTTGGCACTTGGCGTAGAGCGAGCGAGAGATTTTGTGGATGACATCATCCGCATGTGAGGTGAGTGAAGAGGAAATAGGCCTCGAATGGCCTGAGGTTGCCAGGTGTCACCATCATGGGATTGCCAGCGGTCGCTGACTGCGCCACGGGGGTTGAAAGAAGAAGCATTGAAGTTTATAGGGCAGGTGAGTTGCACGAGAGAAAACACCTCAGTGTAGAAAAATAGGGATTTACAGTTATGGAAAACTTAAATAGTTGATGAGTGGTCGAATTGGAACCAGCGAAAATGGATGCACAGTAGTGAATGAGGAAATTAAATAAAGCGTCGATTAGCATCAAACCTGACACCCATATTTTTAATTGTTGTTTTTTTTTGTTTTTGGTTTTTGGTTTTTTCCTTTAGGTTGCACGCTCCTGCGCCGAGGGTACCTCCCCCCGACACAGTAGCTTGCTTCCTTTCCCCCATTTGGGGTGTTTTTTTTCGTTTCTTTAATTTTATTTTAAAGTAGCCTAGAACTAGTCCAGTTTTAATACGGCGACTAATGCCCATGTAGGCAGTCGCCAGATGAGCTCTTAAAAAAAAATAATAATTGTTGTAAATGGGATCACTAGAATCGCCAAGTTTAAGAAAAAGAGCACTATTTTTACCTGCGGCAAAGTGCCAGGTCAAGGCATCGCTGTTTTTTCAAAAGGAGTAAAGTTCAACTGTACCCATTTAGAGCCATGAAATGACCCATATGACCATGGGACATAGAGTTATTCACCCTCGAGATTTCAAATCTAGCATCAGATTTGGCGCCGGGTGGTGCCATCTAGTGGCTAGAAGTCTCATTTAGCCATTTAAAAGGACTTGTAAGTGATTTCAACCACGGGAAACCATCAATGCAATAACTATTTATCATCCTATCACAAAACGCCGCAAGTCGTTGGATGGAATTTCCCTCTTGTTACATTGCCATCCGAAGTATTATTAATCAGTATCACGAAAGTTTGTTATGATTGACTTTCAAAAAGTTTCCCAACAGCTAATTAGTAAAGATGTCGGACGCATCTAGAATAGTCTCAGCAAACGAGGCTGGAGACAAAGATGTGTAGGTTTACTTTCCTGTAATAGACATAGAAATGAAATGATAGACCATATGATTGAGTGTGAGGTAATATGATATCAACTCACACTCAGTCGCATTATATATCATAGGGGTGTCTGGAACTGCAATTGACTGGTTTCTCTCTTATAAATCACTGACATGTAAGAGTGAAATCAATCAATAGCAATTTCAGACACCTCCAAATGTTAATAATGTAAATGAAGAAGAACAATCCAATAGAGAGTACTGAATGCGACCGAGAAATCAACAGGTAATACTTCGGAAGGAGGTCTAGCATTAGCTGCACGGCCATGGCGGTCAGTAACATTTAGAAAGCGGATTCAGTATTGTAACCAGCCTTAAAACCATACTTAAATATCCATATGTTCGAGAAGGACATATGTTCAAGAACCATTGCTGACACCAGTCTTTCAAGTAATTTGGAAGGTAACTAGAGTTGAGAGAAATGGCTATAGTTTGCCTCAAGCAGGTTTTCCTTAGAATTGGGCGTACAGCAGCGTGCTTCAAATCTAATTGCTTCACGCCAGATGAGAAGTAGGCGATATAAATACCAGGAAGGTGAGGGAGGAGAAGAAGATAGAATAGACAAAAGAGAACTAGTGGAGAGAGGAAAAGATCTTTTTGAAGAACGGTGGTAGGTTAATTTGTCAAAAGACACGGGATCGAGAAACAGAAAAGTTGGGCAAATTAAAATATCGCGATATTCAAGGGCCGATGAATAATAAATATAGCATGAACAACATTGTCCTAGAACGCAGAGAAATCGGCAAGGGTGATGGGAATTCTTGCCATAGGTATGGCATCTTAAAAGAGACACACAAGAAGCTTAAAAAAGGATTGATTTTGTTACTAGAGAGGATATAGCTTGTGTGCGTCACGGGCATCTAGATTTTTCAAAACGCTGTAAGAGGGTATAGTAAGAAAGTAAGAGAAGGAGACAGCAACCTGCTGAGTGCCACAAGGTGGGCAACCCTGAAACCGTTCTCACACGCTTTCCTCGCTCACTTAACTCTGAGAATTGCATCGGATAAAAAAGGGTCAGACCCTCTACGAGGGGAACAGGGCGCATGGACATCAATGCTGCACAGAAGGTTTCGGGAAAGAGATCGAAAAGAGTCATTGATTATATTTGTAGGATAGGTAGAGTTCATTGAAGGAAGAAGGGAAATAAGATTCATTGTCCTCTCTTCCTGGCGAATAGTGAAAGCCCACAATGAAGGGTGATCGGGGATAAGAGAAAGTTTATGTAAAGGGAAAGGCGAATAATAAATGGATAAGGAAGTGATCAGGAATTGTTGCCGAGTGGTCAGTTATTGTGAGGTTATGAATTGTGATTGAGAAGGCAAAGAGCTCGAGTGTTTTGCCAAGTACGTGGGTGCGGGAGAAGGCAAGTTGTCAGAGGGAGTAAAACTCCAAAATATTTAGAAGCTGGAGATATGTATGAGGGAATCTATGAGAGATTTTGAAGTCCCTAAGGATAAATAAGGTTTATCTATGAGGCAGAAGAGGATTGGTTAGGAAAGTTACATAAGTTACAAGGAGTTACAAGGAGTTACAAGGAAAGAAAGTACCATAGGAGACCTTACGGTCCATTCAAAGAGGGTACCTTTGGACTAGCAATCGAGCTGTCTGTTGAGTGACCATAAGGTAGGTAAATAACCGCAAATTTGAGAGAACCTTCGAAGAGTTTAAGACTGGGGATTAGAATGAGAGTCGCAGACTTGTTTGAAGAAGCGTATAAGGATAACCCCATATCTTCACTTGAAGCTCTAGGACATGGAGTTGCAAGTATCCATCAGTAGAAGTGACAGTTAATATAACACAATGGTGATTTCAAAGCCGTCTTTTGTACACGTAAGAGAGTTAATTTCTAGTCAAAGTTATTGTCACAAATGAAATCAGACTTAACTATAGATAAGGAGTGGTAGTTTAGTAATCCTGCAAAGGAAAGATGCGGGAGGAGACGCTAAGTGGAAGAAGACGCAAGATGTCTTATTGAAGCCTCCAGGAAAAGATTGTTGGGTGTAGCTGCAAGAGAGAAGCCCATATAACTTCCAACAGAATGGTTTATTAAAATAAAAAGTACTCAGTGTGTGGGAGTTAATGAAGCTAGATCGGGGTAAGACAGAAAGAAATCTGTAGAAATTATACAATCGATCTGCAGTGATTTAAGTTCCCTTTTATTTCTCAGTGGTGACCTACTGATTACCTGGAATATGAACCAAGGGTATCTACAACTTATGGTAACCACTAAGGAGTCGACCCGAATTATTGGCTTCATCCGCCAGCTCACCACACCAGATGTGGCTTAACTTCTCTAAAATGGGTAACAGTGGTTTCCAGTCGGCTAATCCGTAGACCGGTATTACAGACAGAGGAACTCACTGAGAGAGGAAGAATTTAAAATGAGGAAAACAACCACTTGGGCAATAAAGCGCAGTTAGTTGGATGGAGGAGGGGGGGGGCAATAGTTGCACTTTGGTCGTAACTGAGAAATTGATGATTTCACAGTGAAGTTCAACTCGTTAATTTTCTGCCTTCCTCAGTTCTTCGCTAACCTTCCCACCTCCATCATGGCAAAGTTACGAGCTGTTAGTTTTCACCTATCGTCTGTTTTCATATATTCCTGTCTCACCTGATGACCTTCCTCATGGACAATTTTCAACTTTTTCATCCTTGAGTATCTGTCCACAGCCATCCGTCAATCCTTTAATCAAAAAACGCTTTTTCCTTCCTGATGACCATTTACCCAAAACTCTTTCTTCGATCTCCACGATCTACTGTCGTTAATTTTCATAAATTCTATTTTCCATTTTTTGGAAAGTAGAACAAACTCTCTCAAACCCGATTCCGCTGCATCACTACAACTTTTCGGGAAATAGTACCGAATCCATTGGTTTCCAGAACCTCCAGGGATTTGGTCTCCATTAATAATTTCTTCCTTAAAATTGTATCATTCTCATATTATTCTATGGCACTCCAACGTATCCTGAAAAGATTCCTTCTGTCTCTACCCATTGGTGGTTGGGTTACAATAATTTCTGGGGTTAATGTCCAACAGTTACTGTATTTGTGCTACAAAGATACGTGATATACATTCTTGAATGCTACAGCAGTTCTTTTCTTCTTTTTATCTAAATAGGATTGGATTAGCCATTTAAAGTGTAAGGTAAAGAGGAAGTTTCGACCATCATTCTCCAGGAGTAACGACACGCGTGTGTATATGTTGGCAAATATACATAAAAGTGTGTCCACCCTCGGTAATATATATAAAGCTCATGAGTTTTACCGCTAGATATTGTTCTTGAGGGCGTTAAATGGATATTCACCTCCAAATGAGCCTTACTACACGTATGCTAGCTACCTGTATGAATTTTATGGTACCTACCAGGTTTCCTAAAAATCAAGCATTCCTTGTATCACTAGGATTTTTCTAAAGATCGTATTTGTTGGTTATGTTTTGATTTTGTATTGAGTTGAATTTGGTTTCATGAGGAAATTAAACAAATATTGGCCTTGGTTAAGCCATGGAAAGGTTTTTAATTTTGGAGAGTGATCGCATCGCAGCTCTGCCGAAGTGAACCGTATGGGACATGGAAGTGTCAATTTTTTCTAAGGCAATGTCTGATGAAATGGCGTTTAAGAGAAATTTTAGTGTTAGAGTTTGTCTGGTTTACTCATATTTTCTTTTGGTTGTTTTATGCACAATATGAGCTCTGGTTTCCGAATACTTTCTAGGGTGTGTAGCAAGCTCTATTTAATTAAAACGCTCAAATAGCAAAGCAGCAACTGGTAGTGCAAAACTTATATCAGCTCGCCTACAGGGAAACACCATTATCGTTAGGAGGAAATCTCTCAAACCCGATTTTGTCTTGACATACATTAATCAACAAACAATATATTAAACTTTAGGTTGTGTAGAATCTCATTTTAATTTACCTTCGGCCACTATCACAACAAATGATAATCCTAGATTGCCTTAAACTCAAGGAAATTCAATTAAAAACCTATATCCGCTCAATATAGCGAGTAATTTAAGTTGGTGGGTAATACGTATTTTTCAGAACTCAACGGAGACCCAACCATGGACTCAGCAGCTTTCAGGCAATCGTCAAGATTCAGCGCTAAAGGTGGAGAGGAAAGAGATGTGTCCAACTTCAACTCGAACTTATCCAAAATAAGAGGCATCCTTCCCTTTTCATCTAATACCCTTTTCTCAACAGAAAATTTAGTTCTGGTCCCTCTTCGATCCACAAGGCTACCAGGAATTAGACCAAATGACCACAAGCTAGTTTCATCAGAGAACAGCGGGTAAGATCGTGTCATTTTTCTCCCTATAACAAATTCACATCTCATGCCGACCCACTTCGAAGATGAACACCCTTCGGTTGGGCCAAACCAGTAGTAATCCTACTCTTCTCAGGCTGAGCCGAGTTCTAACATCACTACAAGTTACTATAACCATACAATCAGTTTAACTCTACGATTTCATTGCAGTTATCGAAGACATGAGACGGGAACTCAGAAAGACAACCTTCTACCTCATCGATTTTTTAGTTCTCGTTATTATTTCAGATCCAAAGCCTCATCTGCTCCTGGCACCAGTGCCACTTCTGTGGATTCTTTTCCACGCTTTCATGACCTTGATTTCAATTTATCATTTACTGACAGCCAAACAATTTGATGTTATAACCAAGTTTGTTAATGATGAACACACATTTGTTGAACATTGCAAACACAGTACGAGCCGAAACCCTACCACCATCGTTCTTCCTACTACAACTTCTCAAATATAATGAGACCAAAGGAACACCGACAGAACTATAATTCACACCAAACGCTCTCGGAACCATACGTACTAAATCCAACCGATACTTCTTCTTCCCCACACATCCCCAAACCATTTGAAGCCGCGGTTTTATTTGCCACAATCTCGTCACTCTCTACATTTTTGAGGAAAGAGATACCAGGCCTTGGCGAGATACTGGACAAGCTCTCCGTCTCACAGAATTTATCGGAAGGGGACACATAAACTGCGACTTTATGCTCTCTCCCCAGACCTCTAATCACAAAATCACGATTCATATTCTTCACAATGGACAATGAGGTCGTGTACTTTCTTTGGGTTCTTTCCAAAAGCAAATCTTCAACCTTCTGATTAGAAGAGAACATTATGATGTAGAAGCAACAAATTATCTTATCACTAAACACCGCGTCTGGACGCCGTTGATTAGGAGGAGTATCAAAGAATGTGTTTATATTTGCAATCCCTGTCAATAAACGTGTACACATAAGATACAAATCCCCCTTGCACCAAATACCTGTCCCAATCGCACGATTCTCAAAAAGAATATATTGATATCCTGAGTTCCTATACCCAATTTCATGACTTCAACTATCTGTTATCTATTGACGTGGATATATGTATTAAAAGCGAAAAGCCATTCTCATAGAAGTTTTATCAACAGTTTAATCTATTTGTGGATGAAAACTAGTAACCAGAAAGTTGTTAATTAAAATAATTCATCATGAACATTGGTTAATAGCGGCATTCCTCAGGGATCTGTCTTCGGTACGGTACTGTTTTTAATATTTACATAAACGATCTTGATATGAATGTATTATGTTAGTTTTCAACATTTGCTGATAAAACCAACTAAGGACTTATGTAAAATATCATAGTGACTGCGAACACTTTCGAAATACTTGTTAAAATTAGTCGAGTGGTCAGAGAGATTGCAAATGTAATTCAATGTGGAAAAGTGTATGATAATTCATGTAAAGCATGATAATTTACGAGCAGATTACAATATGAGTGGGCAAACTTTAAATGCAGTCAACAAGGAAAAATATTTAGGTGTCTTAATCTTCAGTAATCTAGATATTTCAAAACAATGAATTGTAGCTTTGTAAGAACGAAAGGGATTCTTAACTACATAGCTAGACATTTTGTGTTTAAATCAAAAAGATAGTGAAGAGTACAGTTTAGCTCTGGTCCCAATACATGTGAAAGGCCTTTGTGATATTGGAACTTGACAGCCGAAGAATTATTCGTGGCTTAAAATATATAGTATGAACATAGACTGAGGTACCTCTTTTTACTGTGACAAAGATAGCATTTGCGCAAACCAATTAGCAAAGCCCTAAAAAATACTAAACTGATTCACTAACATAACCTAACTAAATTTGAACTATATAACCGAGCGGCCTCTAGAAATAACGGTTACAAGGTAATAAACAAAAGTTTTATCATTGCGATAGTACAATAGTTCTTTTCTTATAAAATAACACAAATATAGAATAACTTGGAGTAGGATGTCCTTAACACACTATAGTGTAATTGAAGAGTATAATCGACAAATAATAGTTCAAATTTTAACTTACAAATTTAAGATTTAAAATAATTCCTTATCTATATCCTCGAATCCTTTTAACTTGTCTTCACATATTTCCACTTTTTTCTTTTTTTTAACTAATCTTGAGTAGATCTTGCGGACTTTGATGGATCGTAGTAGTTCTGTAATTGTGTATACAGCTCGTCTTCGAGAGCCAAAGCAGATTGTTTATGATAATGGAACCAATTTCGGGTCACTCTCTTCAATGGTTTACAGGATCTTTAGGAATTCAACATATTTTCATCTTTTTGCAGAATCCAAAGAGCAACGGCGCCTCTGAGTAATTTCAAAGATGTGTGCAAAGAATTTTTGGAAGATTTCTCAGATGAACACCGAGCAAGTTCGTGACCCATATAAACTATTACACCTGGCACTTGGAGAACTGAGAAGCTCTCCAGGCACCAAACACCCTGTAGGCTGAAACAAGATTGAACTACATGAGCCATTTTCCCTCTATACACTTACATTCTATTTTTTGTTTTCTTTAAATTCTACTTCTGAGTGATTTTTATTAGATGGCGATAAATTTTGCAGGCTAGTCGCTGACTAGCTTTCGTCAACTCTCTTCTGGCTTGTTGGGTTAAAGAGAGGGTTTTTTCTCACAATCTCTCCTGGCTTCGATGTATGTGTGGCGGGTTATTTAAAATGAGTTATTTCTTTGCACATTTCCTGTTCTACTGCCCACAACTTTCTTTGCCTTTAATATCAACGCCACAAGGCGGTGTCAGGAGTAGCAGAAAGACCATGCTGAAACTAACATCTGGAAGATAGCACTAACTCCTGACCCAAATATCTGTAGAGAATATGTGGCTATAACGATCCATATATTGATATATCTTCTATCTTCAACATTTTTTTACCGGTATTGTACCAACTTTCTTCACGAAACGTCTTGGTTGGTTTTCGCTTTAAAATTTAAGGTAAAACCCTGGAACAATGCTTTCTAAATTGCCCTGAGGTACCTCTGGCATGCTACACACAAATGACGGATGGCGATTCAACTTCGCCTCCCCAAGGAATCTATGGCGCCTTCTACGTCTCCCCGGCATTTTGATTCCTTTTACAAAATTTACTAAAACTCTCAAAGTGTGTCTAGGTGATCTCCGTCCTATGTTTAGGAGCAAACTTTCCAAGAAAAGATTTGCATATTCTGGAAGTTTTCAGAACATGCAGACCTGAATGACATTGGGGCGCTCACTAATGTTCAGAAAACGATATGATGGTTCATTTAAAGTTAAAATTCGAAGAAAAATCTCTTTCATAGCCTTAAAATTCCCTAATTCGATCAGGAAAATATATAGAGAGCATTCTAAAGCATGCATCTTTTGCTCTGAATCTTTTTTTCAAATAAAAACGAAGAAGGAATGTCCCAATCTCCTTGTACCCGAGCACAACTCACCTTATATATATTTATAAATCTCCGTCGATGCCAGGCAAAGCGCAAATTTTCCCTTTTCCACTTAGTAATATATTCCGTTTCCACTTGCAAATGGATGAACCCCAAAATATCATCACTCAATATCTTTGACTCATATAGCTCAGTCAAACAGTAACACATGCTACATATTTAAACATATTTCTCCCCAAACGCATATATCACACTCTCGTAGATCTGAAGATTGTAGGCAGAAACCTCAAATCTCTTCTTTCCTCTCCTAATCAGGAATCGATATTGCGTACCATAAAATGATTCCGTCTTTTCTGACTCGCTGGCCTCCATAACATTGACTGTACTTGTGTTCTGTAATTAGAAAAGAAAGCTTCTCGTTAATACCATCAAATGACCTCTTAACGGTATAAGTTAGGTTTGCGGGGAAGGAGGTGTCGTGGAGAATGAAGTTAAAAAGATTTGAGGACAATAAGGAATCCAATAGGACTCCTTAGTATCGGTAAATTATTCTTAATAACTTGCAGGGATATAATACTTGTGCGCCTCCTTTAGTGTGAAAATTTTCAGATGAGTTTTTCTAGTTCATTTTTATTAAAGCGTTGAGTATTTTTTTAGTTAATTAGGTGCCTGACGATGCAGTGAAGGTTTCACCTATTTCTATCTATGTCGATTGTTGCTATAATGATCCAGCAGACATACACTTAGCGACGAAATTATTCGTACACCAAGTAATATCCAGTAGTTGCGCTTATTTCTTGAAATTGGAAGGTCGCATGAAGGCATCTTGAATATATATTTCTAAGAATATGGAGCGGAATGCAAAACATGTGTTTCAGAACTACTAATGTAATATAATAATTCCAGAACCTGAATATTACAAAGATACATAGTCAAAACTATTCGTACAGCGGGGAAATGTAAAATACTACCATATTAATAGTTAATTGTATGGTCTTTCACCTTTACAACTTCCAGCATTCGTTTTCTATAATTCTTTATTAAATTTTATCATGTTTTAGTTGAGATTTTCATCCCTTCTCCAATGGCCAAAACCTCCAATCCATGAAGATTTCTTGGAGCCCGAAAAGTTATCCAACTTTCAATTCATCTTATATATTTTCTATGAGATTCAGGTCGGGACTCATCGAGGGCCATGGCAATGTTGTTATCTTTTATTTCCGAAGACATTCAGCCACAGTTTTAGATGAATGCTTGGCGTCATTATCTTGTTGGAAAGTAAACCTTCGTCCTAGCCCAAGATCTGTAGCTGATGTTTTCAGATTTCCATCCAGTATATTTATGTAGTCTTCAGATTTCATCCTTCCTTGTATTGAAACTAATTTACCGGTCCTATTAGAGCTAAAACAACCCCAAAATATTATGCAAATGCCTCCATATTTCACTGTTGGTATTGTGTTCTTGTGTTCTTTGGGAGGAAGGCTTCACCTTTCTTGCACCAAATCTTCCTAGAATTGTTATGGACGAAAAGTTTGATTTTTGTTTCATCGCTCTAAAGTACATATTTTCAAAAGCTATTGTCTTTATCTACGAATCTTTTTGCGAAATTTATGCGAGCAGTAATATGACATGGCTTGTGAAGAGGTGTCCGTCGTGGTCGATATCCATTCAGTTTATTCTTATTTTAACACGCTGTATCGTACGTGTACTTACTCTGACGTCCAATACAGTTCTTGTGTTCATATTAATATCGCGACACAGTTTTCGTACAGTTCTCGTTGATATTTTGAGCTTTCTTCCCCGCCCAGGTAATCTTTATAATAGATTGTACCGTTGATCTAGGTATATCCAAACGTTTTGATATAATGCTGTAACTGTTTTCAGACTTGTAGAAATCAATAATCATCTGTAGAGCTTCAATTCATTTTGTAGGAAAGACAAAAGGGCGTAGAGAAATAAATTCATTTCATTACTTGATAACAATGTTTCGAGTGTTAATTTCACCTATCTTCTGGTACTGGAAATATACACATTCCTGAATAGACGAACATTTAAAGTTAAAATTTAAAGAGCCCTGTGAAAGTTGGTTTTCTAAAGACGCTTATTTATATGCCTGAAGGGGTATGGGAGACATTAATATCTAGAAATGGCAAATTAGTATTAATCTCATGCTCTTGGGTGAAAGTAATTTTAGGGTATAAATTGTTAATACAATGTAACAACTTTTTAGAACCCAAACTAGAAGAGGTGAATCTTTGCTCGAATGGGAATTCACATTGGTATTTCTCAATGGTGAGGTGTATCTCTGTTTTTATTCATAAAACTTAGATAAGAGATTTCTCTAGACGAGAATGATATGAGAGTTGGTCTCGATACCACTGGTCTGCTTTTCTAAACGACCAAAGGAACGGCCTCGAAGGGCAAATTCCCACTCGGTTCCACTTATCTTCTTGATTCGCTGTTTGACTCAGGGACTCGACTTATTCTCTCAATTGCTACGCGGATTCTCCTTTTTATTTCTCAAGATCAAACTATATATATACGTAGATTATCCCCTAGGAGGAGGGGAGAAGAGGGAGTTTAGGAGTGGCAAACCCTCACTAGCCCACAGTTAAGCCTCTCTCCTAGGGCATAAATTTTCAATTTTGTGACACTTCGCCCCTTCAGGTTTACGCCAGGGGAAGGTGAGATTTCTTCTATTTGCCAAAGATAGACATAAACAATCGGAGAGGACGGTGAGCCTGTTTATAGATTTTCTGCCGGTGAAGGCTTACGCAGCCAGATTTTCATTCTATAGGCTCTCACACCCTCTTTTGTTTATATTAACGAACTACGAAATCTGCTGACTGAAATCCTTCTTTGCGAGCGACTTCATATCTTGGTCAGCGGGAAAAGGGGGGAAGGGGGGTAAAGTCTTGGCCCATGTGGAGCGTAACGGGTAAAGCTGTATAAACATTATAGTGTCTGCTTGTCCTCGCGGTATTCATCCCCCCACAATCAGGCTTGAACAACTGATTGGAATTTTTATTGGGTCTCTAATAATTATAAAATAGAAAATAATTCAAGTCTTATGTTCGAAGACTATACAGTTGAATTTAG
Source organism: Ceratothoa steindachneri (assembly GCA_963969495.1). Taxonomy (NCBI): domain Eukaryota; kingdom Metazoa; phylum Arthropoda; class Malacostraca; order Isopoda; family Cymothoidae; genus Ceratothoa; species Ceratothoa steindachneri. Next base: position 76,971,593 of record OZ018328.1, read on the forward strand.
TATGATGATCAGTTGGCACAAGGTCATGAAATGGCAAAAATAATAGGAAGATAATTTGTTGGTTTAAGCAGAGGAAATGCAGGGTTCTATACCGCCCGATAAAAATGGCAGTTAAAAAAAGAGAAATTTAACTTTTATTATTTAAAACCAGTTTACCGACACCCATACGAATCTATATTTTATGCTGGTTAAGTCCCCTATCATTAGAGTTATCTGAGCTCCTGCATTCGTTGCTATCTTCTCTTGTCCTTTGTCGAGAATTCGTTGTTTATTTTCCTTTATACATCCTCCTGTCCTTCCTCGCGCTGCGTAGATCACACATCTTCAAATTATATCCTAATGGAAAAACAGATTCCATTGCCTAGGAAACAACTTCGACATTCTCATGTTGTTCGGTAAATTCATACGAAACTTTTCCTTATTTTAATGGAAATTCTTAAATATCTTCGCGGTTTTATGGGACTTTATAATACATATATATAATACATATAATGCATCTTTCGAGGGCACGAAATTTTTACAGCCAAACCAACTTTTAAGTTTTAAAAGTTTATTATTATATAAGTTGTTTGTGACAAGAACACACAAAAAGGGGCTCTTGAGAATAAAGTTAAGGAAAAAGGGGAACGAAGCTCTCCCCTCTCTCTTTCCATCTTACTCTCTCTTTCTTTCTTTCTCCTTTCATCGAGTTTAAAGGAAGACACTCTCATTCTGAGTTATTTAGAATGTAGGAAACACGTTTAATTAGCGGTTTACCTGCTCAGAAAGGAGAGCAGAGTGGTCCTGGCTTAAATCGGAGAAATGGGTAGACTCCGACTAGGAAAGGAGTCAATATGTAGTATAATCATCTGGAAGGACCTGTAAAAGTGTGAAGATGAGGATTGTTGTTATAGGGAGTGACAACCAGAAATCCCCCGTTTTTATAATGCTGTAATTTGTTAGCCAATAAAGCTAGAAGGTAGAAATAAGTATCATTACAGAGAACAATATTTTAACTTTTATCAGCTCGCTTTTTAACATTCTAAATGACCACCACCGGATTTTATTCGCTTATCAATACCATTAGCAAAATTTCATATGGCATTCGGAAAAATATTGACATTGATTAATGCAATGATTTCTCGAAACTCATTATTTAGTTCTGGGATATTAATTAGGTGGTGCAGCTCGAAATAGTCTTTCTTTTGCAAAACTCCATTTTTTTCCTGGCCGGCCAAGGAAACTTTGTCCGATGTGACATTAGTCGTTATGGAAATTGAACCTTCAACCATGTCATGGTAGCACATGCAGTATGGATTGTAGCGCTATCTTGCTGAAACCATTCGTTAAGATATTTCTATCAGCGAAAATGCTTTTTAGCATGTCAACATATCTGGCAACGTTAATTGACGGAGCTTGTCCTGTTTCATGGTCCTCAAAGACAAAACTTCGTAGCTTGGAAGAATAAAATCATGTTCAAAGATGTTCTCCGATGAGTACTGATACCATTGGAGGACAATTTTCTTTCTTTCACAATAAAACCCTGTATTCAATCACATACGAATTAACTGGCAGGCATCCAGCACATTACCATCCGCTACCCAATACGAGTGGTGAAATAAAGGGCTGTTGTGGTATGCGCACAGGTTCTCTAAAAAATCGAAGTCACAACCAAGTCACAAATATTTTTCGATTTAGAAACGAAGTTTTGAACCCTGGTTGGTATATAGGGTTTAGTTGGGGGATCTATTTTTTGGAAAAATTCCACTATTCCGAAAATTTACCACTTATTCAATAATTTCATCTTCATTAAATTTATTTTTGACTCATGCACTCTCGCTTGAGGGTCAACTACGAGTATTTGTAATTAGAATATTTGGTGTTTCATTTCATTCACATTTGATATATTTTAGTTCTGTCCAATTAAAATACAGGTATCAGATTTCTCCCTTGTGGGAATTTCACCTTTGGCCCAGATGCCTTTTAGTTACACAAGAGAGAAGGGTGCTCAATCAAACCTAGGGACCACAAGTAACTCCATTTTAATCGAATCTACTAATTTTCTTTAGTCAAAACGTCTGATTTACTTTAATCGAATCTCAAACTAGATTAAAACTATTTTGGGCCTGTTTTTATATGCCTCTTCTTACCGATTTTTGAGTGTGCGGATAATTTTTCAGGCTATTCCTCGATCAGCTTCCATCCACTCATTTCATTCCACTCTCATAAATTAAAGTCGAATCTTGTTTCAAAACAACAATTCTAATTTATTTCTGCCCAATTAGGAAAAGGAGGATAAGTTCTGTTTACATTTAGTTCCTATTTATTTTCGTGTGTGGAAAACAAATATTAAAAGTATATTTCGAGGTTTTGGAGTAGGGTGACGGGGAGTAAATTAAAAAAAAAAGAGGTTAAAAAATTGAAAATTTAGGAAATATATTCAACCATATATTAGAACTTGCATATATCAAAATCCTATTCTCTTTTAATAAGTTCTTTTTAGCAGAATTAATTGCTATAATTTATCATGTTGAAATGAAATGAGATTCATTTAAAATTATTCTTTTGCCCACGCATTTTTTCCCGTGCCCTTCGTACAGTCATAAATTTCGATCAGATTTATGTTTTCGAAATTTCATTATGCTAACGAGAGAAAAAAATTGGTGGGGGAGGGTAAAAAAGTTTGAGGGAAATTTCTTTCGGTTCAAATAAGGAATAAAGGGATGTGTTATGTTCTCTAGGCCTCTGACGTCAGAGTACCTTTCCGAGACCTTATCATTTTATTTTGCTGGTGTGAACGTACGGCTGTCCTTTGCCTAATTTGGGGAGACTCATAGGCCAGGTATCCCTAGCTCTACTATGTCAATGGTAGGATCCTAAAAATTTTCAATCTCAACCAAAGAACCCTTCTGATGAGATGCCTCTTTATATTTGGTTCCCGTTCTTTTTAACCTACGGAACCATCACCCGTATCTCACAGGGAGTGTGTTCGAACTTGGGTATCCTCTCCTCTCTGCCTGCTGGTCCGTCCCAGGAGCAGAAGACGCTTGAGAACACTGCCTGTTTGTGATCGATTCTCATCTTCTCCACGTCGGAGGGAGCCACCGTGAGGAGCATGATCTACTGAGTGTGGTACCAATCTCATGTAACGGAGAACGGGGACCTAGCACCAAGCCCTTGCCAATGCCCCTTCCCCCTACCTAACTCTAACCCCAAATGGGGCTGTCCATTAAGGGCCCATGTGGTGGCACTTTCTGCAATAGCCACTCCCTACAACGAGAAATGGGGATCGACTCTAGTTTAGGAAGAGAGCTTTATGGCTCTCTCAAATTACACCTACACTCTGGCTCTCTCCAATTAAAGTTATAGTTAACATAAACACAGTGTGATATTTGGTCTTTATTTTCTGGTAAAGTTTTCTTCCTGATATACTCCCTGATTCAAATGAGCATCACTTCGTACAGATTTTTCATGATGCGAAGATTCCTACGAAGACTTTCACTTATACATACAATCTGTACTTGTAGAGTGGCTGTGAAGAGGGCACGTCAGAGGATTGGGATACAGATCCTAGTGTGAGGGTTAAATAAACAAAATCGAGTGTTGTTGGCCTAAATAATCAATTCTTAGAGGTTCTGAGATTAGAGAAACGGATGGTAGAGAAATAACTTTACTATATACAAAGAAAATATTAATAGCACAAATAAATAAATGACAATAAATAAAATGAGACCCGGGGTACCAAACGTGGGGTGGGAATACAAATGACTCGACAGGTACGAGAGACCGGAAAAGGATGTACGATGATTGCTTCCAGGAAAAATGGAGGGAGTGCAAATGATGGGGAGACTCACGTAAAGCCTAATTGACAGGAGGCTTGGATACGACGAGTAAGTGGAGGGCTGCAAAGTTCCACTTGCAAGATTCCTTCTTCTTTAATCTCGCTGAGAAATGAGCGAGGGAGTACTCCAGACGAGCGATACCCGAGTGATAGATGCCTATCCGTGTCTATCGTCTGTCAGGCAGTAATTCTGGCCTTAGGTACGAGCAAGGCCAGCTAGAGGTGACGCGTCGCGTTCGTAGCTGGAAACCGTTGGGAGGCGAAGCAGGGTGTACGAGCCTGTACGTGGCTGCTAACCAAGACGGGATTGTATGGTACTAATTTCTCAAAACTTGTCTCGAAGTATTTATACTGCCTCGGCGGAAGCGAGTCGCCGAGCGCCCCCAAAAGGTTGATGGGGATCTCATTAAACCTTGCGCGCCAGGAGGGGGAGGATTGTCTCGGTGGACCTCACAGCCTTGCGTGAAGGTCCTTGGCGCCGAAGGTCTGGCGCGGATCAGACGATGAGACGGAAAGATAATGAAAACCAAACCCGGGTCGTCTGACCGCGCGAAATATTTGCTGTTTCCTTGGGGCCGTCTGGGCGGGCAGGTGCATCCGTCTCAGGGGCCACGAGAGACGTTGGCTTCTAGGGGGGTGGGATAACCTTTTCTCTCTGACAGTACTGTACAAGTTGATTCATATTTCTAATGACTTCCTTTACCAAAATATCTTCTATGGGGTTCAGCTCTATGGAATTCAGGGGTACTCCTTTTAGATCCATTTTCAAGAAAGTAAATATGGGATGTTCTTGAATATATATTGTAAAAGATGGACTCGATTAACGATCAAAATTATATTAATCATGAACTATCGACCTTCTTCCAAAGAGGATAATAATAATAGATATTTATAATGCGCCTTCCAGCGCTGTTAGCCGTCCGAGAGCTAAAGATAAAAGATAAAAGCCAATCAGGTTTTAGAAGTTGACATCTTTTTTTAGACATTTCGAGGGTAAGCCTCAACGTCGGCTCTAGATGACAATTTTTTTATGTTAAAACTTTTTTTTCCTAACATATGGTTAGAAATTAAATAGGGCAATCAGAGGGAATTAGTTTCTTCAAATGAAGTATTGGAGGAAAAGGTAGTACTCTATGAAATAATTTAGAGGGTGGTCGCTATAACCAGATAAGTTGCAATGATATGAGCAATGATATGCGGTTACTCTAGCATTGGAGCCTCATTGAGACTACATCGGGTAGGCTGGGGGACGCTCTTCATCCAAACCAAGATAGTGAGTGTATCCAATGGACCCACCGAATAGCTCTAAATTTGTTTCAAGTGGCTATTTCACTTGTCATGGTCACAGTAGATGGGAGTTTTCACCCATTCACCGTGTTACATTATACTCGTATGTATGCTACAATTTTCAAATAAAATGCACTGTACGCAGAGATGACATGCAATTACTATAGCAATCAATCATTAGGCACCTTCACGCTTCATATGGCACTCCTGGGTAGTCGCTCTTTGCCTTGAATTTAATTTTTTGGGTGTCAAGTTTTAAAATGAAAATAAATACTGAAATTCTGTGTTTATTATAATTTTAAAGATATCCAAGGAAATTTTCAATTGACTTCTCTAGGATATATGAATTTTAAAACAGGTGGATTAGACTGAAATTAAAACCATCATATCTCCCAAATTACAGACATAGCCTTGTCCTTCTTAGCCAAACCTAGTTTTCATAAGACAGCGAGTAATTATATAACACTAAAAACCGCTCTCACTAAAAGTACTGGTAACCTTCGATGGCAATCGTACCAGGAAAACACTAACCACCCAAAGTATTGTTATTCTTGACGGTTTCTGGAATATTGAGCGATTATACTCCAACCATAAAATCAGTAGGGATGACCTTTCTACTCAATGAAGATTCAATAGTCTTATCAATTATATAATCATAGATATAACGAACTACTATAAAAAAAATATTTTATAATTTTCCGTTACAAATATATTAATCGCCTATTATATTTTCTATTGTTTTACTTAAAATGTTAGTTAAAGCTATTGAGTGGTACCTTTCCTTGTGGATAGGTAATTTAGGAAGGGAGTATTTCCAATGGTTGGTAAAGGTGCCTCATTGCTAAATGGAGTTATAATACAAAATAATCTTATGTAATTCTCGATGGAGAAGATTAAAAATTAACAGTGGATATTATATATTATTGTAGTTAGGGAGACAGTAAGTTGTAGGCCATTTTGAACTTTACTTGAAGTAAAAAGACACTATGTGAAAAGTTTTCTTTGGTGCGCAATTTTTTCCATTTAATTACTTTTATGGGGTATGGAATAAAGGGACTATAATTTTTTTAAGTCTATTGCTAATTGAAAAATTTATTGCTCGTTGTTTTGTAAATTGGTGCTATTTATAAATTATCTATCCTTGATATTAAGAGTGATTGGAATCCAGGGACGGTTTTTCTAAAGGGTCTGTCTCCCTGTGTTATAAATAAAGGATAAAAGTGTGAAGGAAGGGAATAGAAATAATTTCCTTTCAAGAACCATTCTATTCACCGTAAGTACATATATAAGGATATAATGATATTTAGCTCGATTTTGTATAATTGATAAGGATGTTTAATCTTCAGTGGGTATAAAGGTCATCCATACTGTTTTTCCGGTTGGATTATAATCGCTGAACTTTCTAGAAACCGTCAAGGGCAGCAGTACTTTGGGTGGTTAGGGTTTTTGTGGTGCGGTTACCATCAAAGGTGACCATTACTTTTACTGAGAGCGGTTTTTAGTGGTATATAGTTTCTCGCTGGAAATACTTTCTACTAGAAATTTCGGTCAGAGAGGGTTTGCTTCATAGACCTGCACAGTCGCCCTTTTCCCGAAAGTAATAGTTTACTATTCTTTATAGCATTATGGATCACTATAAAACAGTATCGATTATAGGGAAAGCTGATAAATTTTCCTAAAAAAAATTAAAGATAGGTCATACAAGTCACTGGACTATCTCATCTAAGAAACGTAATCCTAATTCAGAGCAATGATACTTAATTTGACATTCTTCTTATTACTGTAAAAACACCTATTTGTGCTCGTAATAGGCTTCTGTTATTTAGGTGAATTAAACAAAAATATATTGTTATGCGTTTGGTAGGTTAGGTTGTGTTTTTTGGTCTTATGTAGCAATAAAGAGTAGTGCTTTGTGTATAGTAGGAATGGTTAGGGTATTTGGGTTTATACATTTTGGTAGACGATGAGGGTGTGTAAGTTAGTTGATAAGTTTGTTTTTGTTAATGTTTTGAGGTTGATATATGATTGTTTGTTTTTCAGAGACGTAACTTATGATCCGCTGACTCTCTCTAAGAGCTTTAATCTCCACTCAAGGCTCGAAGCTTACAACTGAATTTTTTTTTAAAGGAGACCATATGGCAACTGCCTACTGGGGCATAAATCACCGGCCTACAACTGAAGATAGGCTACCTGGTCATAGGCGAGAACAAAATCCGGTGCTTGACTCGTTGCCTGGCTGAGTTTCACGCAAAGAGGCTTCGATTGATTGGTTTTCCCTCCCACCCTATCTCGGATATATGTAAATTTAGTGGACAAAATATCTCAAGATATTTCTTAAATTTACCCTCTGAATGATAAATAAAGGGTAAAACTCATTGATTCGTTTCTTTATAACCTTTGAGTGTGTGTTTAATAACATAGAAGGCTTTTCAGTCATTATAGAATTCAAAATAGCAAGAGAAGCATATGAACGAAAATAGCAAAAGGAGAATTATCGCGGTATGGGTAGATGGTCAGCCACTCAACCATAGCCATTCAGCCATCAGATCTTGTTTTAAAGAGATCCCAAAGTCGGTGATGCGGCATGGATCAGGAAGATAAAAAAAAGGCTTTCGAAAGAGACTATGAAGAAAAAATAAAACAAATACTACAAAAACGGTCGTATAACGAATGTCCCACTAACTTTAAACGCTAGAAAACAAGAAAGTGTTAAGGATAAAGAAATAACGAGTCTCCCCTTTCGGTGGGAATCTTTCATTTTGTTGGCGTGCAACAAAGTCTGAATTTAGATTGACCTGAATTATTAATTAACTCATGAGAGCAGAAGGTTAATTAGTAATTATTCGCTTACAAATAGAATGTAATCAGTCTACTTTTGCTCAACTGCAGAAATGACTAACGAAGCGGTGACAGTTGCTATCTTGCCCTACGCACAAGGCATGACGGGCGGCTTTGGGCGAGTGGCGCTAATCCTTTATTGCACTTGGCTGAGAAATGTTTGTCACCTAAATCAATTAGGGTCTCAATTTCACCCAAAAGAGAGCCATTTTGTGCATCCATGATTTGATCAATCAAGCATCAATCATGAAAGGTAAGAAGATGTAAATCAAATGAAATTAGTTAGACGATACAGATTCCATCTTCCATGTAAAGCAATACCAAATTGCTTCACAAATGACAGAAAACGTTTCGAAATGTTCTCAATCTGTGCTCTTAGTACCCTCGGTGTATAGAGGATTATGATCAATATATAGACACACAGAATTTCAATAAATGCAAGTATTCTAAACTTCTATCACCAGAAAGTCTATTTATCCGCTTTTTAGTCACGTGCGACTCTATAAGTCGATCGGTAAGAGGATAACCATTTTATTTTTCAATTAGTTTTTTGGCAATAACACCGTAACTATTCGGTCGATTCTAACGAAATTTGAAACCCTTATGTTGTTATATATTTTGTTTCGAATGATATAATTAAAAAGGTCATCCCAAAGTTAGTCCTAGAATTATAGAACTTTTTAAAGATCTTAAGGGCATATAGCAATAAGGTCATAGGTCAGAATAATTGAGAGCAAGCGACTTAGGTCTGTTGAGCTTGTTTTGTTTAAATACTCAAATATTAAAAGTGGGTAAAGGGAAAATTAAAGAGGCTACTCTCGATTATCTCAGGGGAGAGGTTATGAGATGATCTGAGGTTGAAGAACAGCAAAGAGGTTCTCGCAATACATCATTTATTATGAGATGATCTGAAGTTGAAGAGCAGCAAAGAGGTTCTCGGAATACATCATTTATTATGAGATGATCTGAGGTTGAAGAGCAGCAAAGAGGTTCTCGGAATACATCATTTATTATGAGATGATCTGAGGTTGAATAGCAGCAAAGAGGTTCTCGGAATACATCATATATTATGAGATGATCTGAGGTGGAAGAGCAGCAAAGAGGTTCTTGGAATAAACCTTTTATTATGAGATGATCTGAGGTTCAAGAGCAGCAAAGAGGTTCTCGGAGTACATCATTTATTATGAGATGATCTGAGGTGGAAGAGCAGCAAAGAGGTTCTTTGAATAAACCTTTTATTATGAGATGATCTGAGGTTCAAGAGCAGCAAAGAGGTTCTCGGTGTACATCATTTATTATGAGATGATCTGAGGTTGAAGAGCAGCAAAGAGATTCTCGAAATACATCATTTATCATGAGATGATCTGAGGTGGAAGAGCAGCAAAGAGGTTGTTGGAATAAACCTTTTATTATGAGATGATCTGAGGTTGAAGAGCAGCAAAGAGGTTCTTGAAATACATCATTTATTATGAGATGATCTGAGGTTGAAGAGCAGCAAAGAGGTTCTCGGAATACATCATTTATTATGAGATGATCTAAGGTTGAAGAGCAGCAAAGAGATTCTCGGAATACATCATTTATTATGAGATGATCTGAGGTTGAAGAGCAACAAAGAGGTTCTTGGAATACATCATTTATTATGAGATGATCTGAGGTTTAAAAGCAGCAAAGAGGTTCTCGGAATACATCATGTATTATGAGATGATCTGAGGTTGAAGAGCAGCAAAGAGGTTCTCGGAGTACATCATATATTATGAGATGATCTGAGGTTGAAGAGCAGCAAAGAGGTTCTTGAAATACATCATTTATTATGAGATGATCTGAGGTTGAAGAGCAGCAAAGAGGTTCTCGGAATACATCATTTATTATGAGATGATCTGAGGTTGAAGAGCAGCAAAGAGATTCTCGGAATACATCATTTATTATGAGATGATCTGAGGTTGAAGAGCAACAAAGAGGTTCTTGGAATACATCATTTATTATGAGATGATCTGAGGTTTAAAAGCAGCAAAGAGGTTCTCGGAATACATCATGTATTATGAGATGATCTGAGGTTGAAGAGCAGCAAAGAGGTTCTCGGAGTACATCATTTATTATGAGATGATCTAAAGTTGAAAAGCAGCAAAGAGGTTCTCGGAATACATCATTTATTATGAGATGATCTGAGGTTGAAGAGCAGCAAAGAGGCTCTCGGAATACATCATTTATTATGAGATGATCTGAGGTTGAATAGCAGAAAAGAGGTTCTCGGAATTAATCATTTATTATGAGATGATCTGAGGTTGAGAAGCAGCAAAGAGGTTCTCGGAGTACATCATTTATTATGAGATGATCTGAGGTTGAAGAGCAGCAAAGAGGTTCTCGGAATACATCATTTAGTATGAGATGATATGAGGTTGAAGAGCAGCAAAGAGGTTCTCAGAATACATCATTTATTATGAGATGATCTGAGGTTGAAGAGCAGCAAAGAGGTTCTCGGAATACATCATTTATTATGAGATGATCTGAGGTTGAATAGCAGCAAAGAGGTTCTCGGCATATATCATTTATTATGAGATGATCTGAGGTTGAAGAGGAGCAAAGAGGTTCTCGGAATACATCATTTATTATGAGATGATCTGAGGTTGAATAGCAGCAAAGAGGTTCTCAGAATACATCATTTATTATGAGATGATCTGAGGTTGAGGAGCAGCAAAGAGCTTCTCGAAATACATCATATATTATGAGATGATCTGAGGTTGAAGAGCAGCAAAGAGGTTCTTGAAATACATCATTTATTATGAGATGATCTGAGGTTGAAGAGCAGCAAAGAGGTTCGCGGAATACATCATTTATTATGAGATGATCTGAGGTTGAAGAGCAGCAAAGAGATTCTCGGAATACATCATTTATTATGAGATGATTTGAGGTTGAAGAGCAACAAAGAGGTTCTTGGAATACATCATTTATTATGAGATGATCTGAGGTTGAAAAGCAGCAAAGAGGTTCTCGGAATACATCATGTATTATGAGATGATCTGAGATTGAAGAGCAGCAAAGAGGTTCTCGGAGTACATCATTTATTATGAGATGATCTGAGGTTGAAGAGCAGCAAAGAGGTTCTCGGAATACATCATTTATTATGAGATGATCTGAGGTTGAAGAGCAGCAAAGAGGTTCTCGGAATACATCATTTATTATGAGATGATCTGAGGTTGAATAGCAGAAAAGAGGTTCTCGGAATACATCATTTATTATGAGATGATCTGAGGTTGAGAAGCAGCAAAGAGGTTCTCGGAGTACATCATTTATTATGAGATGATCTGAGGTTGAAGAGCAGCAAAGAGGTTCTCGGAATACATCATTTATTATGAGATGATATGAGGTTGAAGAGCAGCAAAGAGGTTCTCAGAATACATCATTTATTATGAGATGATCTGAGGTTGAAGAGCAGCAAAGAGGTTCTCGTAATACATCATTTATTATGAGATGATCTGAGGTTGAATAGCAGCAAAGAGGTTCTCGGCATATATCATTTATTATGAGATGATCTGAGGTTGAAGAGCAGCAAAGAGGTTCTCGGAATACATCATTTATTATGAGATGATTTGAGGTTGAAGAGCAGCAAAGAGGTTCTCGGAATACATCATGTATTTTGAGATGATCTGAGGTTGAAGAGCAACAAAAAGGTTCTCGTAATACATCATTTATTATGAGATGATCTGAGGTTGAATAGCAGAAAAGAGGTTCTCGGAATACATCATTTATTATGAGATGATCTGAGGTTGAGAAGCAGCAAAGAGGTTCTCGGAGTACATCATTTATTATGAGATGATCTGAGGTTGAAGAGCAGCAAAGAGGTTCTCGAAATACATCATTTATTATGAGATGATATGAGGTTGAAGAGCAGCAAAGAGGTTCTCAGAATACATCATTTATTATGAGATGATCTGAGGTTGAAGAGCAGCAAAGAGGTTCTCGGAATACATCATTTATTATGAGATGATCTGAGGTTGAATAGCAGCAAAGAGGTTCTCGGCATATATCATTTATTATGAGATGATCTGAGGTTGAAGAGGAGCAAAGAGGTTCTCGGAATACATCATTTATTATGAGATGATCTGAGGTTGAATAGCAGCAAAGAGGTTCTCAGAATACATCATTTATTATGAGATGATCTGAGGTTGAAGAGCAGCAAAGAGCTTCTCGAAATACATCATATATTATGAGATGATCTAAAGGTTGAAGAGCAGCAAAGAGGTTTTCGGAATACATCATTTATTATGAGATGATCTGAGGTTAAAGAGCAGCAAAGAGGTTCTCGGTATACATCATTTATTATGAGATGATCTGAGGTTGAAGAGCAGCAAAGAGGTTCTCGGAATACATCATATATTATGAGATGATCTGAGGTTGAAAAGCAGCAAAGAGGTTCTCGAAATACATCATTTATTATGAGATGATCTAAAGTTGAAGAGCAGAAAAGAGGTTCTCGGAATACATCATTTATTATGAGATGATCTGAGGTTGAAGAGCAGCAAAGAGGTTCTCGGAATACATTATTTATTATGAGATGATCTGAGGTTGAAGGGCAGCAAAGAGATTCTCGGAATACATTATTTATTATGAGATGATGTGAGGTTGAAGAGCAGCAAAGAGGTTCTCGGAATACATCATTTATTATGAGATGATCTGAGGTAAAAGAGCAGCAAACAGGTTCTCGGAATACATCATTTATTATGAGATGATCTGAGGTTGAAGAGCAGCAAAGAGGTTCTCGGAATACATCATTTATTATGAGATGATCTAAGGTTGAAGAGCAGCAAAGAGGTTCTCGAAGTGCATCATTTATTATGAGATGATCTGAGGTTGAAGAGCAGCAAAGAGGTTCTCGGAGTACATCATTTATTATAAGATGATCTGAGGTTGAAAATCAGCAAAGAGGTTCTCGGTATACATCATTTATTATGAGATGATCTGAGGTTGAAGAGCAGCAAAGAGGTTCTCGGAATACATCATTTATTATGAGATGATCTGAGGTTGAAGAGCAGCAAAGAGGTTCTCGGAATACATCATCTATTATGAGATGATCTGAGGTTGAATAGCAGAAAAGAGGTTCTCGGAATACATCATTTATTATGAGATGATCTGAGGTTCAAGAGCAGCAAAGAGGTTCTCGGAGTACATCATTTATTATGAGATGATCTGAGGTTGAAGAGCAGCAAAGAGGTTCTCGGAATACATCATTTATTATGAGATGATATGAGGTTGAAGAGCAGCAAAGAGATTCTCAGAATACATCATTTAATATGAGATGATCTGAGGTTGAAGAGCAGCAAAGAGGTTCTCGGAATACATCATTTATTATGAGATGATCTGAGGTTGAATAGCAGCAAAGAGGTTCTCGGAATATATCATTAATTATGAGATGATCTAAGGTTGAAGAGCAGCAAAGAGGTTCTCGGAATACATTATTTATTATGAGATGATCTAAGGTTGAAGAGCAGCAAAGAGGTTCTCAGAATACATCATTTATTATGAGATGATCTGAGGTTGAAGAGCAGCAAAGAGGTTCTCGTAATACTTCATTCATTATGAGATGATCTGAGGTTGAAGAGCAGCAAAGAGGTTCTCGGAATTCATCATTTATTATGAGATGATCTGAGGTTGAAGAGCAGCAAAGAGGTTCTCGGAATACATCATTTATTATGAGATGATCTGAGGTTGAAGAGCAGCAAAGAGGTTCTCGGAATACATCATTTATTATGAGATGATCTGAGGTTGAAGAGCAGCAAAGAAGTTCTCGGAATACATCATATATTATGAGATGATCTGAGGTTGAAGAGCAGCAAAGAGGTTTTCGGAATACATCATTTATTATGAGATGATCTGAGGTTAAAGAGCAGCAAAGAGGTTCTCGGTATACATCATTTATTATGAGATGATCTGAGGTTGAAGAGCAGCAAAGAGGTTCTCGGAATACATCATATATTATGAGATGATCTGAGGTTGAAAAGCAGCAAAGAGGTTCTCGGAATACATCATTTATTATGAGATGATCTAAGGTTGAAGAGCATAAAAGAGGTTCTCGGAATACATCATTTATTATGAGATGATCTGAGGTTGAAGAGCAGCAAAGAGGTTCTCGGAATACATTATTTATTATGAGATGATCTGAGGTTGAAGAGCAGCAAAGAGATTCTCGGAATACATTATTTATTATGAGATGATGTGAGGTTGAAGAGCAGCAAAGAGGTTCTCGGAATACATCATTTATTATGAGATGATCTGAGGTTGAAGAGCAGCAAAGAGGTTCTCGAAGTGCATCATATATTATGAGATGATCTGAGGTTGAAGAGCAGCAAAGAGGTTCTCGGAGTACATCATTTATTATAAGATGATCTGAGGTTGAAAATCAGCAAAGAGGTTCTCGGTATACATCATTTATTATGAGATGATCTGAGGTTGAAGAGCAGCAAAGAGGTTCTCGGAATACATCATTTATTATGAGATGATCTGAGGTTGAATAGCAGCAAAGAGCTTCTCGAAATACATCATATATTATGAGATGATCTGAGGTGGAAGAGCAGCAAAGAGGTTCTCGGAATACATCATATATTATAAGATGATCTGAGGTTGAAGAGCAGCAAAGAGGTTCTCGGAATACATCTTTATTATGAGATGATCTGAGGTTGAATAGCAGCAAAGAGATTCTCGAAATACATCCTATATTATGAGATGATCTGAGGTGGAAGAGCAGCAAAGAGGTTCTTGGAATAAACCTTTTATTATGAGATGATCTGAGGTTCAAGAGCAGCAAAGAGGTTCTCGGAGTACATCATTTATTATGAGATGATCTGAGGTTGAATAGCAGCAAAGAGGTTCTCGGAATACATCATTTATTATGAGATGATCTGAGGTGGAAGAGCAGCAAAGAGGTTCTTGGAATAAACCTTTTATTATGAGATGATCTGAGGTTCAAGAGCAGCAAAGAGGTTCTCGGAGTACATCATTTATTATGAGATGATCTGAGGTTGAATAGCAGCAAAGAGGTTCTCGGTATACATCATTGATTATGAGATGATCTGAGGTTGAATAACAGCAAAGAGGTTCTCGGAATACATCATTTATTATGAGATGATCTGAGGTTGAAGAGCAGCAAAGAGGTTCTCGTAATACATCATTTATTATGAGATGATCTGAGGTTCAAGAGCAGCAAAGAGGTTCTCGGAGTACATCATTTATTATGAGATGATCTGAGGTTGAATAGCAGCAAAGAGGTTCTCGGTATACATCATTGCTTATGAGATGATCTGAGGTTGAATAGCAGCAAAGAGGTTCTCGGTATACATCATTGCTTATGAGATGATCTGAGGTTGAAGAGCAGCAAAGAGGTTCTCGTAATACATCATATATTATGAGATGATCTGAGGTTGAAGAGGAACAAAGAGGTTCTTGGAATACATCATTTATTATGAGATGATCTGTGGTTGAAAAGCAGCAAAGAGGTTCTTGGAATACATCATGTATTATGAGATGATCTGAGGTTGAAGAGCAGCAAAGAGGTTCTCGGAGTACATCATTTATTATGAGATGATCTGAGGTTGAAGAGCAGCAAAGAGGTTCTCGGAATACATCATTTATTATGAGATGATCTGAGTTTGAAGAGCAGCAAAGATGTTCTCGCAATACATCATATATTATGAGATGATCTGAGGTTGAATAGCAGCAAAGAGGTTCTCGGAATACATCATTTATTATGAGATGATCTGAGGTTGAAGATCAGCAAAGAGGTTCTCGGAATACATTATTTATTATGAGATGATCTGAGGTTGAAGAGCAGCAAAGAGGTTTTCGGAATACATCATTTATTATGAGATGATCTAAGGTTGAAGAGCAGCAAAGAGGTTTTCGAAGTGCATCATTTATTATGAGATGATCTGAGGTTGAAGAGCAGCAAAGAGGTTCTCGGAATACATCATTTATTATAAGATGATCTGAGGTTGAATAGCAGCAAAGAGGTTCTCGGAATACATCATTTATTATGAGATGATCTGAGGTTGAAGAGCAGCAAAGAGGTTCTCGGAATACATTATTTATTATGAGATGATCTGAGGTTGAATAGCAGCAAAGAGCTTCTCGAAATACATCATATATTATGAGATGATCTCAGGTGGAAGAGCAGCAAAGAGGTTCTCGGAATACATCATATATTATGAGATGATCTGAGGTTGAAGAGCAGCAAAGAGGTTCTCGGAATACATCTTTATTATGAGATAATCTAAGATTGAAGAGCAGCAAAGAGGTTTTCGAAGTGCATCATTTATTATGAGATGATCTGAGGTTGAAGAGCAGCAAAGAGGTTCTCGGAGTACATCATTTATTATAAGATGATCTGAGGTTGAATAGCAGCAAAGAGGTTCTCGGAATACATCATTTATTATAAGATGATCTAAGGTTGAAGAGCAGAAAAGAGGTTCTCGGAATACATCATTTATTATGAGATGATCTGAGGTTGAAGAGCAGCAAAGAGGTTCTCGGAATACATTATTTATTATGAGATGATCTGAGGTTAAAGAGCAGCAAAGAGATTCTCGGAATACATTATTTATTATGAGATGATGTGAGGTTTTAGAACAGCAAAGAGGTTCTCGGAATACATCATTTATTATGAGATGATCTGAGGATGAAGAGCAGCAAAGAGGTTCTCGGAATACATCATTTATTATGAGATGATCTGAGGTTGAAGAGCAGCAAAGAGGTTCTTGTAATACATCATTTATTATGAGATGATCTAAGGTTGAAGAGCAGCAAAGAGGTTCTCGAAGTGCATCATATATTATGAGATGATCTGAGGTTGAAGAGCAGCAAAGAGGTTCTCGGAGTACATCATTTATTATAAGATGATCTGAGGTTGAAAATCAGCAAAGAGGTTCTCGGTATACATCATTTATTATGAGATGATCTGAGGTTGAAGAGCAGCAAAGAGGTTCTCGGAATACATCATTTATTATGAGATGATCTGAGGTTGAATAGCAGCAAAGAGCTTCTCGAAATACATCATATATTATGAGATGATCTGAGGTGGAAGAGCAGCAAAGAGGTTCTCGGAATACATCATATATTATGAGATGATCTGAGGTTGAAGAGCAGCAAAGAGGTTCTCGGAATACATCTTTATTATGAGATGATCTGAGGTTGAATAGCAGCAAAGAGATTCTCGAAATACATCCTATATTATGAGATGATCTGAGGTGGAAGAGCAGCAAAGAGGTTCTTGGAATAAACCTTTTATTATGAGATGATCTGAGGTTCAAGAGCAGCAAAGAGGTTCTCGGAGTACATCATTTATTATGAGATGATCTGAGGTTGAATAGCAGCAAAGAGGTTCTCGGAATACATCATTTATTATGAGATGATCTGAGGTGGAAGAGCAGCAAAGAGGTTCTTGGAATAAACCTTTTATTATGAGATGATCTGAGGTTCAAGAGCAGCAAAGAGGTTCTCGGAGTACATCATTTATTATGAGATGATCTGAGGTTGAATAACAGCAAAGAGGTTCTCGGAATACATCATTTATTATGAGATGATCTGAGGTTGAAGAGCAGCAAAGAGGTTCTCGTAATACATCATTTATTATAAGATGATCTGAGGTTCAAGAGCAGCAAAGAGGTTCTCGGAGTACATCATTTATTATGAGATGATCTGAGGTTGAATAGCAGCAAAGAGGTTCTCGGTATACGTCATTGCTTATGAGATGATCTGAGGTTGAATAGCAGCAAAGAGGTTCTCGGTATACATCATTGCTTATGAGATGATCTGAGGTTGAAGAGCAGCAAAGAGGTTCTCGTAATACATCATATATTATGAGATGATCTGAGGTTGAAGAGGAACAAAGAGGTTCTTGGAATACATCATTTATTATGAGATGATCTGTGGTTGAAAAGCAGCAAAGAGGTTCTTGGAATACATCATGTATTATGAGATGATCTGAGGTTGAAGAGCAGCAAAGAGGTTCTCGTAGTACATCATTTATTATGAGATGATCTGAGGTTGAAGAGCAGCAAAGAGGTTCTCGGAATACATCATTTATTATGAGATGATCTGAGTTTGAAGAGCAGCAAAGATGTTCTCGCAATACATCATATATTATGAGATTATCTGAGGTTGAATAGCAGCAAAGAGGTTCTCGGAATACATCATTTATTATGAGATGATCTGAGGTTGAAGATCAGCAAAGAGGTTCTCGGAATACATTATTTATTATGAGATGATCTGAGGTTGAAGAGCAGCAAAGAGGTTTTCGAAATACATCATTTATTATGAGATGATCTAAGGTTGAAGAGCAGCAAAGAGGTTTTCGAAGTGCATCATTTATTATGAGATGATCTGAGGTTGAAGAGCAGCAAAGAGGTTCTCGGAGTACATCATTTATTATAAGATGATCTGAGGTTGAATAGCAGCAAAGAGGTTCTCGGAATACATCATTTATTATGAGATGATCTGAGGTTGAAGAGCAGCAAAGAGGTTCTCGGAATACATCATTTATTATGAGATGATCTGAGGTTGAATAGCAGCAAAGAGCTTCTCGAAATACATCATATATTATGAGATGATCTCAGGTGGAAGAGCAGCAAAGAGGTTCTCGGAATACATCATATATTACGAGATGATCTGAGGTTGAACAGCAGCAAAGAGGTTCTCGGAATACATCTTTATTATGAGATGATCTGAGGTTGAATAGCAGCAAAGAGATTCTCGAAATACATCATATATTATGAGATGATCTGAGGTTGAATAGCAGCAAAGAGGTTCTCGGAATACATCATATATTATGAGATGATCTGAGGTTCAAGAGCAGCAAAGAGGTTCTCGGAGTACATCATTTATTATGAGATGATCTGAGGTTGAATAGCAGCAAAGAGGTTCTCGGAATACATCATATATTATGAGATGATCTGAGGTGGAAGAGCAGCAAAGAGGTTCTTGGAATAAACCTTTTATTATGAGATGATCTGAGGTTCAAGAGCAGCAAAGAGGTTCTCGGAGTACATCATTTATTATGAGATGATCTGAGGTGGAAGAGCAGCAAAGAGGTTCTTTGAATAAACCTTTTATTATGAGATGATCTGAGGTTCAAGAGCAGCAAAGAGGTTCTCGGTTTACATCATTTATTATGAGATGATCTGAGGTTGAAGAGCAGCAAAGAGATTCTCGAAATACATCATTTATCATGAGATGATCTGAGGTGGAAGAGCAGCAAAGAGGTTGTTGGAATAAACCTTTTATTATGAGATGATCTGAGGTTCAAGAGCAGCAAAGAAGTTCTCGCAATACACCTTTTTACATGAAATAATCTGAGTTTAAAGAGGTGCAGCAGCAAGAGATTCTCGAAATACACCTTTCTACTCGTAAAAGAATAATATCCGTTTTTCAAGAAGAGAATCATTTCTTGGGCTTTCAATTAGCGTGGTAATAAACGACTTCATTTTATTCAACAGGTAAAATAAGCCTTCGTTATAATTTAGCATGTGCAGGTTGTTACGTGTGGATTTTTCAGCAATTTCAAACAAGATTGACTGATCTATATTATATATTACTCTTAAAATTAGAAAAACTTCAATTAATTGTCCTCTTTTACGTCTAGTTTCGAAGATGGATAGGTTCAAGTTTTCTAGCCGCGTTTCATAATTGTGGCTTCTTAGAGATAGGATAACTTTTGTGGGCTTGTCATGAACTTTTACCTATATTTCAATATCTTTTATTAAATATGGTAACCAAACTTCTGCACAATACTCTAGTTGATGTTATATGTGTTTGAATTATTATCTCGTCTTTTAATCTAACCTATTAATTTTAAAGCCTTCGTTTTCACCTCTTTACATTGTTGCGTAAATTTAAAATCGCTTTACACATAAATGCCCAGATCTTTTTCCTTTTCTGTGCCTGCCAATGTTCTCTCTATTAACTTCTATTCGGCTCTGGAATTATTATTTCTAATGTGCATTAATTGCATTTTTCTATATATAATAGCAAATCCATTGCAGGGACCAACTAGCTACCTGATCAATATAATTTTTCAATTTTTTTATATCCTCTTCACTAATTATAAAACCCTTACTTAATATAGTCATCAGCAAATTTTGAAATTTTGGACACCAAGCCAATGTGTATATCGTTTACGTCAATGATAAATAGCAAGGGGCTCAGGAGAGAATCTTGATTTTTCTCTACTATCAAATCTAAAATGAGTTGTTTCCTGAGTCTTTATTGCTCTCAAGTCGCATATGATCAGATGATTTAAGGTTTTATTGCTATCATGGCTTACATATGCATTTGCGTGAGTTTCTTTATTGCTCTAAAGTGGTATATGAACAGATGATCAAGACTTTGATGCTCTCAAGTCGCATATGAGTAAGTTTCTGAATCTTTAGTTCACTCAAGTCGCATATGAGTACATTTATTATTTTTTTAGTGCTATCATGTCGTATATGAGCATATACATGAGCCTTAGGGGCTAACAAGTCGCATATGAGCAAATACGTAGGTCGTTTAGGTAATCAAATCGCATACTAAGTCGCATATTATGTTTCTGTTTAAAATGGTACTAAAGTTCCTCGAGTTAACCGAAAGAAAAAATTATTTATCTAGAGATACAAATAAACAACTGATCACGAAAATAACAGTAATTTAGGAAAATAGGTCTAAGCCTTGTATTTTTTTATGTTAGGAGATATTATATCGATTGTAATCTTGACGATACATATTTACTCATATAAAACTTACTAATTACTTTAGGGGCCAAACTTTGAACTTTACGAGAACGTTGGTTTTTGATCAGAGCTCATGGCCTCCTAAGACTCATTTCTTTGGTTGCATCTTTAGGCGCTCTTTACTATTTTGTTGTTTTGATCACTGTCCATTGAGATTAATTATACCGTAAGAGATGTATTACGATACGAAAACATTGCTCTTTTCATAGAACTTAACCATTCGGATTCCCTTACGTGAAATTATCTAGTCTCAGCGATTCTCATAAAACGAATTCTACACTATACCAGGGGATCTAACCTCCGGCCCGCGAAGGCCTAGCGTCTGGCCTGCCACCTTGCTCGGCATTAATAATGCAATCCGACCCGCAAAACTCCCGCTCCCCCCAAAATAAAATCTGCCAAACATTATCTGCCTCAGTATTCTCGTAGAGGGAGAGGGGAATGAGCCTTACGTCTGGCAGTAAAAATAAGTAAAGAAAATGAAACAAAACTGCATTTTCTTCACAGATACGAAAGATTTTCTGGAGACCAAAGTTGTAGAGTAGGCATACCATTCTGTGCGGCTACATTGAAACACTTCTTCATGGCAAGTAGCACCAGTCGTCTCGCTGATTTGTGTTTTTCAATAAAATTCTTTTATAAGGTATTCTAATATATATATATATATATATATATATATATATATATATATATATATATATATATATATATATATATATATATATACATATATATATATATATATATATATATATATATATATTCTATCATCTGACTCGACGCCAAATCTTGCAATTTACAAGTAAAGATCGAAGACTTTTATATCGTCTCTATAGCTAATACCCTCTCTGAATTAAGAATCCTTGAATCAATATATATTTTAGATAGTAAGCCCACACTAAACGACCACACTCCGTCTTTCCCATTGCATATTGTACGTTAGATGGTTCCCTTACTTTACCACCTTCATGTTAATTTGCATTATGTTGCCAATACCAATGTAATTCCATCAACTATAGTTGCCATATCATGATTTATAGAAAAAAGGGACATGTTAGACTATTCCCCTTATGTTACCTATTCTATGTCAATTAGAATTACTTTGTATTCATAATAAATATAATTCCAGTACCCAGATGATGAGGCTGGCCCTCGAAATGTTGGCTAAAAATTAAATGAAGAAAGAAAGTGCATTTCTTTTCTGCTGCCCTGGTTCTCTTATATATATATATATATATATATATATATATATATATATATATATATATATATATATATATATATATATTCCACTTTGGGGATATCGTTTGTCACTCTGGCCCGCGGCCTGCTCCCAAAAGTCTCATCTGGCCCTCACTCCTAAAAGGTTGCCCGCCCATGCTTATACCCTCATAGACACACAAGACGACTCATTCTTAGCCTGCAAAATAGACACAGAAACTTGCTCAATCCTAGTTAACGCACATTATATACTACCCTGCCTACAACTACAGATAGCTGTCCCACTCCGGGCAGCGTTACTAAACTACAACCTTCTACTCTTCTTCGCGACGGACCTAAACGCCCACCATCCCACATTTTTATAAACACAACATATAATGAGAGCAGATAGTCGGCCAATGTCTGGCGACGACTCCGTTGCGAGTACATCAGCGCAGCCTTCCACACGATTTTCGGCACGCGCCGTGGGACTTCCTCTGAGGACGTGGTCATTCATAACGACCACGCATCAAGATTCCACATACACACATCCTCAGGCTCCCACACACATTCACAGATATATTTAGCACTCCACCTCTCCTATCTTAATTCATACACCGTCTCTATACGACTACACGAACACAAACTGGCCTAGGGTTCAGAAACCACATTGCCACACACACACCACCCAACCCCCACCTCCAAGGGACCATATTCTCGCAACATGACAACCACTGGAAGGCACTGGTGGACACCAGCGAAACAGCCCGTAACACGCACAAGCCATGACAAACAAACACACTCATAAAACACCTTCTGATTACACACGCAAAGACTCATCATGACATACAACAATCCCAACGAAAGAGGCCCACGACACCTGAACATTACATTGCTCCGAGAATGCATCCTACATTGCGTGCTGATAGACCGAAATCGTCAGTGGGGCGAAATCATTCGCATTACGGAGGATGCTCGTTGCGCTGGGCAGCCCTTCTTCTTGCCTCGCGGCAATTCAAGAGAATGATACCAACCCCTCCCTTTCAAGCCCATAAAACTACAAGTAAACAATTGTACGAACACGGATGACATCATCGAGGCATTCTGGTCTCAAGTATACACACATAGACGACCCAAGACCCAGGCACAAGTCCTGGGATGATGCCGGCTTCATGCCAAGGAACTTGAACCAGCTCCCTTGTATAAATGTGGGTGTTCAATAACACAACTACATTAAACACTCCAATCAGCATTGAGAAGACAAAACGCTACATAAAAAAAAAACACACCAAAACGAACCCCTGGCCCCACCGGCCTTCCAACCACAACCATACATCACCTGCCGGAAGTCATCTATCTAACTTAACACATTTCTACAACACCTCCCTAGCCTCCGGATATTTCCCAAAAGTATTCAAGGCTCCGCATAACATTCTACGGCACAAACAACATAAAGACCCCCAAACAACCAAACAATTACAGGCTTATTGCTCTCTTAGAGCACTTAGGCAAAATAGTAGAACGTATGGTGAACACCCGCCTCCGGAATTTCCTGGAGGAGAAGGACTGGTCCTCCACCGACGCGGTTGTAAGCATAGTTCAAGACATTATACAGAAAGCACGACAAAACATACTCTCTATCAGGAAGGACGTCCAGAAGGCCTTTGATGATGTGTGGCATAAGGGGCTCCGTTGGAAACTCGCCATTACTTTGGGGCTGCCTCTCTGCACCAGAAGGCTCCTTTCGCGCACACTCTTATATAGGAAGTGCTACATAAAATACAACAACACAACATCACCACCATTCACGCCACGCGCTGGCGCACTTCAGGCCAGCATGCTGGCACCTACACTTTTATCATTTACGAAAATGACGCTCCTCACACACAAGTAAACTTCAGATATATACACACACTAGTGTATGCGGACGACGAGACCACCCTCGTCTTCTGCAGGCACCCTGAAACTGTCGCTCACCGGGCAAAATACAAACGCGACGTTAAGACAGAATACGAGAATACGTGGCTCATAACCATTAATTCCCAGAAGACACAGGTGACACTATACGGTGGACACGACAACTACATGTAGAAAAACAAATATACGAACACACCTCAACGCACATTACCCAGGCCCGGTAAGACTCACGAAAAAACCAATAACAAAAATACTTGGGGAAACATTCGATAAATACTTACATTTTCACACACACCAAAACAACGTACAGTCCAAAATCAAACACACAAACACAATGCTGAAGATATCCTATTGCAACACTACAAAAATGCAGTTACACCTATACAAAACACTCGTCAGACCATTAATCACATAAGCGGCAATCACACTAATGACAGTAAGCCCACATGGCTGAGGATCGAACAACCTATTCAGAACTATACTCTGACGAGCACCTGCTACTCTCCCCTGTACACGAAAACGTCTTCACTAGACAACTCAAATAAACTCACGCCTCCTCACGCATATACCTTTGTCGCTCAAGACGTCAACTAGGGAAACTCGAGTGAGACCCCATATACAAACGCATACATGATATTCAACACCCTGCTTGGCCACGCAAATACTCGAACAGCTCTTAATTACCCTATACCTACACCTATCTATACCTAAGTAGCAGCAACACGTGCCGATTCCTTAATTCATGCCTGCATGCCGCCTGCACCTCAGCGTAACAGCAACCTGAAGGATCTGCTTGGTCCCTCTCTGCTTTACCGACCCACCAGCTTCGCCAATCAAACACACTAGTAGACACATCACCAAAAACAGAACATACACGTCACAACGGCTTATAGTCACCGGCCTATCTCCCTCCTCCTCTCCCATATTAAGTTATTTCTGAAACTTTCCTCTCCGACTGTTGTCTAATGTATCTTGACTACAGCAAATACTCGACCTTTCTTTGTATTCTAATATTGTCTTGTCTTACAGGAAATTTTATTTTGGTTCTACGTGAACCCATTATAATATTTCCAAAAACAATTTCCAATCGCTCATTACTTTTAGCTTTCTTTGAGTGTTTTATTCCATGCTATAATTTAGACCCTACAGACACTCCTCCGCATGAGAGCAGCTTACAACAGGGTTATGTAAGTATTTAGTAATAAATATTTTGCACACATTTTTTATATGCACACGTATATTTCACAGTATTCAGAGGTTCTTTGTATAATATATTTTTGCTACAACTTTGATACTTCAATATGAGTGTTCGAACGCAGAAGCTGCAACTCCTCATTGCGAACAAAACTTATTATTTATGTATACATGTTTTGTGTATGCACACCACAACTTCAGTAGTTTTACTCTTATATTGTCCCGTGAACTCATTTTTTTATTATTGACTGCAACATAAATCTCAAAATGCTCAATAATCCTGAGGTTTCTGTATCATTATTATATTTATGTATACAGTTCTTTGTGTGCGAGCACCTCAACTTTATATTTACTTACTTATTTTTTTTTTTATTAGTGTCTAAAAAACACAAATTTCGGAGTGCTCAGCAAGTATGAGGTTCTTTGTGTAATCTATGTTATACCAAGCTTTCAACATTCAATTGATCATTCGCACGGATGAGCTGCAACTCCTCATCGTGTACAAAACCTCTTCTTGTGGATGATACTGTGTGTATGCGTCACACGACTCCTCTCTAACTACACTCAGCTTAGGAGTACGGAAATAATTATAAAATTAATGATACAACGGATTTCCGGTACTAAATTTTCTTCTTAAGCACCATCGTTTGATGTAAGATGGGTCACCAGTTATGGATGTGGCTACTTTCTTGACAGAAGAGCACCCCATAACTGTTGATCAAGTCCTCTCTTCCTTTCATGGATGGTCAATCTTGAAAAAGTCTTATGCTGTTGCTATCTCTTCATCTTGATGTTCTTTCCATTTCTCTTTATAAAAATAGGCCGCATAACAGATAAATATGGAATTAATTTTCGTTAATTCGATAAATATTTGTTTATTCTACTTACATTAATTTATTTTAGTGTTTTTCGCTATTAGAGAATCTTACATTTGTTATTTAATTATACAAAAGTAATTAATATGATAGTTTTCTTTAATATTTCTTCGATAAAATGGGTTCATATTTAGAGCGTTTAATAGATTCAAATAGTGTTTTTTGGAGTTTAGTTTATTGTATATGGTTTGTTTTAAATTAAAGATATATTAATTTTAAAATAAATAAAACAAAACCATAATTTTAATTGTTTTTCTCTAAATTTAAAGTCACTTAAGGGCTAAGTTTGAAATTTAATTAGCTGACCTGGTGTCGTCTGGGAAACAGACCTTCAATAGTTGCCAAATGCCACCAAATTATGTTTTAAATCCTCCATTCATTTAATTGAAATTGAATATATATAGAGGCCATTACAATGTAATGTAGATAGATTTTTTAATTATTCAACTTAAAATATTATATTCCTGTCTTTTGTTTCGTTTTAAAACGGTACTAAAGTTCGTCGAGTTAACCGAAAAAAATAATATTTATTTAGAGATATAAATAAGGAACTGCTTAAGAAAAGGACTTTAATTTGGAAAAATAGGTCTAAGCTCTGTATTCTTTAGCTTTTTGCTATGAAACTTTAAGTTATCCTCATTAAAAACCCTTATCCATCGAGCCTACAATATATGTTCTTCATAGAGACTGCTGCATTTAGAATTCACCTTTCTTAAATCATTCTTTAAAAACAAATACCACCGTGACTCTGTAATGGAAAACAACACTAAAAAGTTTCTTATTTCTCTCTATTTTGAAAATCTAACACAAAATACAGTAGAGAAATTATCCATTTTCGTTAGTCTCCCATACTCTGGTAGAAAATCGAACGACTTTGTTAATAAGACTAAATCAATTCTATCCCTGTCTCGACCCCGAATTCTTATTAAAAAATGGGCGTAATATTAGCTATTATTTCAGCTATAAGGATATAATTCTATTCCCCTACCACATGTCTGTAAATGATAAATATAGTTGGGAATCTTGCAATTCATTTTATATTAGTTCAATCCATTTTCGCATCATATAGCATCGAGAAAGGCCGAGCCGCAGGGGTCCGCTTCTAAACAAACCAGACCTCGCGCCCATACGAGATCACATAAAAATATGTGAGCCTGAAATTAGTCTTGATGACTTTAAAATAGTAATATCTCACATTCCAATGAACTATTAATATTAGAATCGCTTTTTATCCTAAAACTAAAACCTAATTTAAATATAAATCAAACAACATCCAATCTCTACATTGAACAAATTAATGAAAAATTTTAATCTTGCATTAAGTAACTTATCTTAAATTGCACTGTTTACTTTTAGTATTTTATCAAATTAAAAATTTTACCCCATACCTTCTTGTTTCTAGTGCCGATGTTGAGGGTAGGTCTTCGAAACGTTCAAATCCAGATAAATAGAGATGATATTAATAGTAGTGTGCTTGGTTTTCACCTTCATATTGAAACTGCGATTTGAAAGAAACTCAACAGTTCAATGTCACTTTCTTGAGACAGGTTTCCTCCCATAGGTATTCAAGGGCTTGCACCCCCTTCCCCAATGCTAGTGTTACTACTGATCATTCTTTTTCTTAGTCTCCACCATACCATTTCTTCTCTTCTCTGGTCTGTCTCTACGACTTTACGTGATACTGGCAAGAGCTTCACCGACATCTGCGTCCCCTGCCGTTTGTTTTTGGCCATCTTACCGAAATGGTCAAATTGGTGCGAAAATCGTTCATTTATTCATGAATTCACTTCCCTCGGGAGATCAAGTGTTATGTACAGGTAATCTCACTCATTTAATTAATTCTTATTATAAGGTACGTAAAAAGAGGTGGGATTTATTTACAAAAGGGAGCAGTCTCTCATGGCATGAAGATTCTTCCATGAATTCACCTCTTTGATGTGAAGTGTGTGTGTGTGGTTTGAAGTTAATCCTAAATAGTTGAATAGGGAATGGGTCTAGTGAGATTTTTTGCATTGGCACCTGTTTGGTTTGTCCTTTTTATTTTCTATTTTTCTTCTTTATATATCTTCTCCTATCATTGTTCCTTTTCCGTTTCCATACATATTTCACCACCATTACATACCTGCTTAACATGAAAAATAAACACCCTTGCCAGTAGTTTTTGTCGATAAACGTTTATTCACTCTACTGAACATCCATATCGACATCTCTTTGTCTTAACAGAGTTGAAGCAGCGCTTCTCATTCGAGCAAAAATTAGCCGCTTGGGTTGTGCTTAATCGTCGGTTAGAGGCCAGCCAGTTCAGAGAGACTTTATAGTGGCAAATCTGTGATGACACTCCTAAATAATTTTTCTCTTATATATCTGGGATGCACTTCTATCCATCATTACTACACTTAAAATGACATGACATAATTAATTAAACGCGAATTCTATATAAGAATCAATTGATACACTTTTTTCTTGGAGATTATAAAGCTAGTTTGAGCTTACCGTTCTTAGTGAGGCACGATCTAACACTTAGATTGTTGTCGGGTCCTCTTGTTTCTCCTGTTTACCGTTTATTTTACGTTTAATGTTGCCGAAAATTATAACCAATTGTTACCATTGGAAGAGTTCGATGCAGTTATTAATAGTTTTTGAAGCAGCGAAAATAAACACCTGACATTCGGACTCGTTTTAAGGGTTGAATGAAAGGGTTTTTAAACGCCATCTTTATTTATCGAAAGGAAATAATTTCTACGCCAAAAATGTCTATACCTGATTGACACATTTTACATTAATTGTTTTGATGTTAGTTTTTATCCCAAATAAGGTTTGGTTTAAACGTC
The DNA here is from genome assembly GCA_963969495.1 of Ceratothoa steindachneri. Lineage (NCBI taxonomy): Eukaryota > Metazoa > Arthropoda > Malacostraca > Isopoda > Cymothoidae > Ceratothoa > Ceratothoa steindachneri. The sequence goes on from OZ018328.1 coordinate 77,000,307, forward strand.
GAAGCGTTCTTCCTTCATGCTTTTTAGCTTCTTGTTGTTGTTTTTTGGGGGGGGAGTTTTGGGGGAAGGTGTTTGTTTTGGTGTCTTTTGCACATTATTTTTTTTAATTCAGCATAGAATTAGGCTGTGGGATGATTACGGCGACCTATCCCCTAGTAGGCTGTCGCTAGATTAGCACGACAAATAAATCTCATCGTTATAAAGGCGCAATTTCGGACGCTTTAGTCCTGCTGTTTACAATGAGGGTAAATTTTAGCCTTAAAACTGTCTTTAAATTATTGGTATGACATTTGTATATAAAGCATATTTTCGATACTAGTTATCAATTTATACCAGCAGAAGATTTAAATATTGTAGTGTTAGAGTAATAATATATTATTTCTCGTACCTCTATACCCCTAAGTTATGGGTGCTTGATTAATATTCTAAAAAAAGGAACAAACTTCTGAGAGGTCACAAAGAATTTAATTTAACTATATGCTGGTATAAATATAGTTAAATTAAATTTTTTGTGACCTTTCAGAAGTTTGTTCCTTTTTTTAGAATAATTTCTTCGCAATTTTGTATCAGACTTAAATTTTGACAACGTATTACGACATCAGTGTCGTTTAATTTATTTATGGCCGAAAACAAATCTTAATGGCATAACACAAATTACCTTCTCTTTGGCTTATTGGGAAAATTTTCGCAGCTGCCGTGATTTCCAGAGCAATGATGCTGCACATCGATTGCTCCTTCCGAAACGAGGTTATTTACAATCACTGCTTGCCGTTTGAAATTGTGGTTTAGGAAAAAAGACCCTTTGCAAATGCTATTTGTCTTTTCAAAGTTGCATTTATGTTTCCGAAACACCTTAAAGGTTCACAAATTCAAATAATAATGGTAGGATTTCATAACTCACAAAGATCACCATCATGGAATGTTGACGTCATAGTTGCGCCTTTAGAGGCTACATTACTCAGTCGCCGAATTCATTAGATGAAATCTAGATATAGCAAGAATAGGCTTTCTGATGACTTCCCGAGTTCTTAAAATTATGATAAATCACATCACGTTCATATTTATTAACGTACTTGTTTTTACCTCCACCGTCTTCTACTTAAACGAATGATACATGTGCTATTTGGGCTGCAGGAATTTCATTATCCATGGCTTCAATTAGAAACAAACAGTTGCCTTTGTTTCAAAATCGTCCCTCTAGCTTATTTCTCTTTCTCACGAAGTATTTTATATATATACTATCTGGTTGATGTGTGTGCCCGTATGTATATTCGTGTACAAACACCTGTGTGTGACATAAATCCCCTTACGCTAAGAATATTGTCAATGCAAAGTTTTTCTCGAACTATTTGTTAAATAAATAACCGGTTTTCTCGTTGACTTTTGAGCTTGGAAGCCTCAAAAGCGGAAGTAACTTTTATGGCGCGAGGAAATAAAAGCGGAAATGGCGTAGCACTTTTAATTGCGCCTCAAATCATTGCTTCGTTTCTCTCCCTCTCTCTCTCTCTCTTTCTCTCTCTCTCTCTCTCTCTCTCTCTCTCTCTCTCTCTCTCTCTCTCTCTCTCTCTCTCTCTCTCTCTCTCTCTCTCTCTCTGTCTCAACTTACGAGGAGAGGAGGCGCGACTTGGCCTAAAAGGCCAAACAAGTATCGTTTCTCTCTGCAGGGTGCGCTAACAAGTCGCCAGCGGGATAGAAACTCACCTATTGCGAGAGAGGGAGGGTTCTCGCCGTTGGGAAGTGAAGTTCAGAGAAGGGAAAGGTGGATGTAGAAAAGAGGGTGGAAACAAAGAGATTTTACTCGTGCATACGTAAAGTATCTTACCGATCAATATCCGCATATTTATTTTATCTTACGCCGCCCTAAGATTCGAGTAGCCTACCGGAGAGCGCCGAAGAAATTAGGCACAGTAAAAAAAGACAGATAATAATACTTTTTCCTTACCTGGGATACCGACATGAGCGCCAAAGCTCCCTCTATCGTCCCTTCCGGCGATCAACCTGTGACCCAGAACCAAAACTGCCTCATAACCCTCGTCCCAACTATGCCAGTCGACTGTGATAAAGCATAATTGGAGGGAATTGAAGGAAACTGGTTTGAGAAATAGCTAGGCTGCCCAGACGTCCAGCATTTTGCTGGACTGTCCGACATTTTAGTGTTTTTAGATCATTTGTCCAGCAAATATGACTACTCAATGCTGGACAATGTAAAGTCCAGCATTAAAAATGCAAGTGGACATTCTGTCAAACAATCCTAAGTAATTATAGACTTGACAACATTTGGCAACGCCGCTTCGAATAGCAGACTGTCGTGACTCAATCCGAAGTTAATTTGAGTCATTGACTCGTTCGGAGAGTCATTCCTTATTATTTCTTTCATTAAAATTCATTTGTCACCCAGTCATTCTGGGATTTTTCCACTAGTGTGTCGTATCATATCAATTACCTTTTTGTTTTTAAGATGGCTCCAAAAAGAAAGTGTTGCTTTAGTGAAGACTTAGGGAACGAATATTCATTCATTAGAAAGACAAATACTGGGAGCGTGGTAAAATGTGACAAATGTTTGTCTAGCTTCTCAAATGCAAGTTTAGGGAGACGTGATATTAAACGCCATTTGAACTCGGATAAGCATAATCGAGCTGATGTCTGCGCATCATCAAGCAGGTCGTTAGAATCATTTTCAATAGGTAAAACTTTCGATGAAGAGAAAAAAAGCACAGCAGTAGCAGAAGGAACTTGGGTTTACCATTCAATCAAACACAACCACTAATTTAGATCCACGGATTGCACTTCAAAACTAATAAGAAAATGCTTCGATAAAAAATTTGCTTGCGCTCGAACTAAAACGGCAGTCATTTTATCTAATGTCTGATATTCTGCAGTCATTAAAAGATGATCTCTCACTTGCCATCTACGTAACACTTTACTGTGATTGTTCTAACAATGGCAATGCCAAAGTGTGTGTTTCATTGCTTAGGTATTTTTTGCCTACAAATGGAGTTAATGTAAAAATAAAAGAAGTAGCACAATTAGTCGGTTAGACATCTGAAATATTATTCAATTTGATACAGAAAATTTTAGATTCTCATAATTTGTCCAATAAAGTACAGGCACTATGTGCTGATAATACAAATTTAAACTTTGGGGGTCATCAAGAGGTGGAAAAAATAATGTCGTTTCTAGACTACAGCAAGGTTTAGGTCAAAAAATAATTGGTGTCAGTTGTCCAGCCCATGTTTTAAATAACGCCTTGAAAAGTGTATGTGATGGTCTGCCTATGGATGTTGAAGTTGTAGTTGTAAAAATCTACTCATTCTTTTACATTTATACAGTCAGGGTAGAAGAACTAAAAGATATATGTGATTATGTTGACGTGGAGTTTCAACAGATTTTAAGATACAGTAGGACCAGGTGGCTGGCTTTGAAGCCAGCCATTGAAAGAGTTCTTCGACTATTCAAGCCTTTAAAAGTATATTTCTTGTCTCATAAACAATGTCCTACTATTCTAAGACAGTTTTTTTAAAATCCGTGTGCCGAGCCCTTTTTGTATTTTGTACACAATCAGAGTGCAGTATTCCATGATTACATCCAAAAAGTGTAGTCTCAAAAGGCTTCTATGGCAGAGATTGCCTTTATTCTTAAAGCCTTAAGGCTGAAATTGATTGAAAGAAAACGTGAGTCATTTTTGCCCTTACCTGTGTATAAAATGCTGAAGGATTTAGAGAAAGAAGGAAATGATATAAAAAGATTTAAAGAAACTACTTTGACATTTTATAATTCATGTATAGAATATTTGAACCAATGGACTGTGCATTTTGAAGAGATGAGAAATTTGCAACTGGATTCTTCTTCGCAACTTAATCCTCTGGAGAAAAATTAAAAAGCACTTGAATTTATTCTTGCCAAGAGACCCAATTCCACAATAAATGATGATGGTCTTTTCGATGAAGTAACTTGTGTTAAGAATTTTGTCACATTAGAAAAAATTAAAGAGTGGAATGATCGTGAAATTGAGGCTGACAGTTGATGGTTGGAAATATTTGCACATTTCAAAAGTCAGAATATTACATTTGAACACATTTATCAGGTAGTAGAATTCTTTTTGAGTCTACCAGGATCAAATGCACCAACAGAGAGGGTGTTTTTAATGATGAAAAACTACTGGGCAGACGAAAAAAGCAGGTTAAATATAGATACTTTAAAAGCGGCACTATTAACTACATGCAATTATGAGATGAATTGTTTGCAATTTACTGATTACCTAAGCTCAAACATAAACCTCCTTGAAAAGATACATTAAAATGCCAAGTACAATTCTAGGTCAAATTAGGTAAGTGAATATTGACACACAGAGCATTAAGAGGGTTTTAAGAATGGTGACTGAGGCTTCTTCCAAGTATTTCTCACATGAAAAGAGGGATGGAGGAATCAAGGCACCATAGACAAGTATACGCTTGATGTCCAGGAATGAGTCAAAGCAAGATTTGTCTGCTGTGGTGAAGTCTAACTTTTAAATATGACCCAAAGTGACTCATGTAGCTATCCATATGTGGAGCTTTTCATACACTTTTCTCACTCAATAAACATGTAAGTTTCAAATTACTTTGTGTTTGTGTGTACTTGGATTAAATAAAAATAGGTTCCATAAGCTCGTGACGAAAGGGCAAAAATTACTTTTATTTAAATGGAAATAGAAGTAGGTAGGAGCAAATGTATAACAAAATAAAGTTCTTTTTCAAAATCTACACCGGAAAATCTATCATTTAGGCACCCCTCATTAAAGAATTTGATGAAAATATATGGTTGCCCGAAAGTATGACCCGCCCTACCGGGTATACTTGTACGAACGGGATAGGTCGTTGCTTTGGAAAATCTCTGGGACAGAAACATCATCCAGAGAATTGGCTGCAGGTTTCATCATGGAAAGAAAAGCCGTCAAGCCAGACATCTGCTTGGCCAATTCTCTCGTCCCGTATAATTATCTCATGAGCCCGGAGCTGATTGCTTTTAGGGACCACATAGCGATCATTCTCCAGATCCATGTGAACCCTATTTTAATACTATCTCATACAACAAAGAGGTATAAGAGGGTAAATTGGGATAATTACCAGCGTTTTCTAAGAAAATATATACCAGCAACCTTAGATGAAGCAAGGGTCTAGGAAATATACGAGGAAATGAAAGGGGTGGAAGACCAAATGATAGAGGCAGACAGTGAGTCTATTCCCAAAACCGCCTAAGGAACAATTTTTGCGTACAAATCGATCGATTGTAGGAAAGGTTTGCACCGTGAACTGAATGAGATATATCAAATGATCATTATAGTGGGAACTTCCTGTGAAGTAATGTACCATACAAGAGAGGTAAAGGAAGAACTAAAAATGATAAGTTATGAACAACAAGAAGAAAAATGGAACGAAGCTATCGAAGAACTGGATAGCAAATTAACCCCTAAGGAATTCTGGGCAAAGATCAAGAAAATGAAAAGAATAATAACATGGAATTAAAAGACACCAACGGAGATATAAAATCAAAGAAGGGTGAAATAGGAGTGATTCTCAGAGAACACAGGGAACATATCTTCAGAATCAGCAACGAAGAAAATAAAGATTTTGACGTTGAATTAAAAAAAAATCAAATAATAAACGAGCTTAATAGAAACATCGAAAGGACGTATCCAAATCACCAAGTGAACTGGGGAGACGAAGATGAGGAAAGAGTGACGATCGAAGAACTTGAAAGCGCGCTCCTATCCCTCAAACATAAAGAAACGGGTCTGTCAGGGCTGACGAAGCTAAATTTACCAAAGAACTAGGATGCGTTCTGGAAGGTATGCTGAACTGCTTAAATGGCTTCTTAAATGTAGACTACGTTCCCGATTCGTACAAAATCGCTAAAATTATTTTATAGCCAAGCCAGATAAACTCCTGACGAGGGAGGTTAGCTATCGCCCACTATCCCTTTTGGATTTAGGGGGCAAATTCCTCAAGAAGATCTTAAATAGGAGAAACGTGGGGCACTTGGTAGGAAATTCGCTTATGAACAAACAGCAATATAGCTTCAGAAAGAACAGATGCACCGAGATGACAATAAACGTAATCACGAAGACGATTTCACAAGCAAAGAAAAATTAGAATTATATCGACATCGTATGCAGGGACGTATCAAAGGCGTTTGATAAAGTATGGCTAAGGGAGATGCAGTATAAGATACTCCAGCTAGGATTAAACCAAAAGCTTGAGAAAGTCCTCTGTGACTATGTGATGGCAGTGTAGGAAACAGGAACGGGTGCACCTTTGCATTATAGGCGAGAATGCCCAGAAAGGGTGTGGCAGTCCGACCTTATAGTCGATCTACACAGCTGACATCCCAGAACTAAGCAACCCATCTAACCTGAACATTAAATTCGCCGATGGTTTTAGCCAACTCATCGTTTGTGGTTATCAAAATGCTCTATTGCAAGCTCATAAGTCAAATGGTTGCCGACGAAATAAAAATATGGTTGTCTCATTCTATGAATGAAAAGATGAAATCTGAACAAAGAAAGTAACTGATAATGACAATCAACCAAACTATAAAAGAACAAACACAATTCTGAAAAATAAAGCCCGAAGAAGACAAAAATTAACCGAAATTAACCTGGGAAAGGAACGTTAACAAGAATATACAACAAAAAAGAATCTTCAAAAATGGGAGTTAAACTAAATATAAAGAAGTAAGTATGCAAAACAAATACACAAACAAACAAACAATAACAACTAAAACAAGAAAATAGAGACATGGAGGCGCAAGACAAAAATAAAAGACGAAGAAATATAAATAAAGGAACAAAAAATCATAATAGACGACAAGAAAAAACATGGATAAAAAGGAGAAAAAATGAAAGGCTAGAACGCCAATATGCATATATATATATATATATATATATATATATATATATATATATATATATATAGAGAGAGAGAGAGAGATATATATATATATATATATATATATATATATATATATATATATATATATATATATATATATATACCGGGTGTCCTAAAAAAAAGTTAACCGCACTTTGAATTAGTATAACTCAAAAACTATTGGAGACTTTTTGATCCTGCAAAAAGTGTTTTATTTACCAACTATTTATCTGTCGATTCCATAAATTTCATTAAATTTCCTTTTAGGATTTTGCTACACTAATGGGTTTAGTAGAGGCTGTCAAAATATGTTTGAGCAAGAAAGTAAAATAATGAAGCGAAGCCTAGGAAGGCTAGGCCACCGTGCACTTTCAAGAGAAGCATAGGCAGCCTAGGTAGGCTAGGTCACTGTGCGATTCTTCAAGCAAAGCCTTGGACATTTTGCAGTGGTTTTTCAGCCACGCTGTGGTATGGTCTCTTCATTATTGCATACTAAGAAAATCAAAGCGTTTCTGTGTAAAGGTTTACTTCCATATAACCTTTTTAATCATGCAAAAGATCAACGCGCATTTACAAACTTTATTAAGACTGGCATTATTAAACAAGTACAAGATTCATTTGAACAACGTTTTCCAGGTAGGCACCCACCAAGCAAGCCCACAATCGGGAAAAATGTTCACAAATACCAACATGAAGGAACATGCTTAAATCTAAACAATGGTCGTTCGAGTCGTATGAGAATAACAGAAAATATCGAAAATGTTCCGATGAAACTTCTTCAAAATCCACATGTATCAGTCAGAAAGAATGGGTTACAATTATCGAACTCATCATTTAACTACATTATTAAACATGACTTAAAATGGCATCCCTATAAGATGCATGCAAGAAACCAGCTTCTTGAAACTGATTTCCCTCGTCGTAGACAATTTGTCGAATGGGTTCTACATAAACCTGTTCGTTTCTTGGAAAACATTGTGATTGGTGATGAGGCAGACATTTTCATAAATGGAAAGGTAAATAGCCATAACATTCTGCAGTATGTGCCGCTGAACCCTCCCCCACCCATCAGCATTCAACTTTGACACACGTATTTGTCAGCAGAAAGTGTCTCTGTGGATCGGAATATGCGAGAATGACTACCTTGTCGGCCCATTGTTTTACGAGAATAGTTTGAATGGTGCTGCCTACGTGAGCATGATCCACGAAAAGATCTCCCTGGAACTCTGCCAGATTTAGGGCAATCAATTCAATAGACTTTGGTGGATTCAGGACGGCGCACCAGCTCATAGACAGCTTGATTTAAGAACAAAACTAAGAGAAACGTTTGACAACCGCATTGTCGCAATAAATCATGCAAATGAATGGCCCCTAAGATCCCCTGACTTAACACTGTGCGATTATTTCTTATGGGGATATCAAGAGAATAAAGTTTATTCTACTCTACCACAAAGCATCAACCAGTTAAGAGATAGTATCACACGTGAAGTCAATAGACTTAAGGAAAATCACAAGTTAATCGAAAAGGTTGTTCAATCAATGCGATCAAAGGCGCAACTGTGCTTGGAAAGAAATGGAGGACATGTGGAAGGAAGCGGTGCTTAGAAAATTAAAAAATAAATTCTATTACCCATATGAAGAGGCGTTATTGTTAAAAATGGATTTAAATATATTTGTTGATATTAACTTCGAAGTTTGATTATTTTACTTCCTTGCGCAAACATATTTTTGATAGCCTCCACTAAACCCATTAATGTATTAATATCATAAAAGGAAATTTAATGAAATTTCAAGAATCGACAAGTAAATAGTTGTTAAATTTGTTTTGTTTTGCAGGACTCTAAAATCTCCAATAGGTTTTGAGTTATACAAATTCAAAGTACGGTTAACTTTTTTCTGGGACACCTTGTATATATATATGATAAATAAGTAGGCTAAATTTAGGAAGTTCATTATTATATATTAACTTATTGGTACCGACGTTTCTGGTGGGAGCCTATTCTAAAGGATATAAGATTATAAATATATACAAACATAAGAAGTTTTTAGAGACGTTATCAGATATATTAATTATATGGACAATGGGAGGCAGCTGAGGTGGTAATATTCAAAATGCAGGCAGGGCTTTTTACTATTAGGCAATAGGAAATATGTTTTTGTTTTTAAAATAAAACTGAGATTAATTAGTTTTGGGTGTCTTAATGTATATATATATATATATATATATATATATATATATATATATATATATATATATATATGTATATATATATATATATATTGCCGAACAAAATAATATGATGATTTCTATGGTACATAAAATATGCATTTAATATATTTTATGAATATTTCCTATGATACAATCATATATTCAAGAAATTATACTAAATAAACTAAGAAAATAAATTATTGACACGTGCAAAATAAGACAACGATTTCATCAGGAACATTCTAGAAGTTTCTTGAAATCATGTGGAAACATTTTACTGTAGAACCACCATTGTTGTTGTACTCAGTTGACAGAGATGCCACCATACGTGAAAGCGACTTCTGCGATTTCAAGAGAAGTAGGAAGGTCCAAGATGATGATTTCTCGCGTTCTGAAGTTATACAATGAAAACAAAACAATAAATCTCATTCAAATGTCGGTCTACCCTGCATAACTACTGTCCAAGAAGACAAAGCTATTAGACGCTTGTCTATTAATGATCCCATCGAGAGTGCAGCAGGAATTTCTCCAAAAATTAACGCTAATAGTGACAAAAAGTGAGCTATTTCACATTGTCCCGTCGCCTCAATGCCTCTGGTTTAAAAGTTCGTTCTACATCGACCAAACTAATCATCAGTAAGAAGAACCAGAAGTCGAAACTCGAATTTGCTGAAGCTCATGTTGTTTGGATGGATGAAAATTTGGACAGAATTTATTTCAGTGACAACCTAAATTTAATTTAGTTTGATCTGATGGTAGACGCTTTGTTAGACGCACTGCAGGTGACAGACTTAACCCTAAATGTGTTAAAAAGTCTACCGAGCATGGAATAGGCAGCCTGATGGTATGGCGGATGTTTTCGTCTGAAGGAGTTAGTTCGCTACTGTGAATACAGTGATTGAAACGCTCATTAAGAATGTGTAACTAAGCCTCGTATACCAGCATTTCATATTTTTATTCCAAGCATCTCTGAACTAGACAGCAGTGGCCTGCTCAGAACTCGAACCTGAACCCAATTGAGAACCTCTGGAAGATCATTTGAGACAAAGTTCCAGACCAGCAGCCTTCAATTGTGACGGATTTATGGATGAATTTTAAGAAAGTATGCAACAAAATAACATCAGAAATTTGCAAGAAACTTGTGAGGTCCTGTGGTCGTTGTTCCGCCGAAGTAATAGATAACAAAGGCTTCAACACCTCATATTAAGTGATTTAAATTTCATCGTTGTGAAAAGTTGCTTTGTTTCTAGTGTATTTGCTTGCTAAGCTATTCTATGAATGATTTTTCTCTTATTTTGCACCTGTCAATATTTTATTTTGTTATTATATTTAGTATAATTTCTTGAATATACGATTGTATCATAGGAAATCTTCATCAAATATATTAAATCCATACTATTATGTACCATGGAAATTTCATTTACCTACTGATCCTATTTTTTTTAAATATTTTAATAAAGGAAAATTCTTTTCTCATTTTGCTTTCAACACTATTTTATTATTATCCTATTTGTTTTCTTCCAACCGGTGAATTTGTCAGCTTTAAGATTTGCTAAAATTTGGACGCAAGACTTTTTCAATAATTGCGAATTTTGTACGGGTACCGTCAAAATCGCTGACGTCACTTCTGAGTTGGATTTCAGAGCTAAGATTCTATTCTACCTCCTCATTGTTTTATTCGATTACAAAACCACTTTAGCTTTTAGCTATTTGACAGTCATAGTGAAGAGAAATTATTAAAGGGAATTAGTCCATTCCCTTTAGGTTTTAAGAGGAAGGAACATCTTTAATAATGAATACCAGGCAATGGCTTCGCCACTCCTCCGGGGGAGCTTGCATTTCGCTACTAAGATTAAAATTTAAAATCTAAAAAAAACAGCCATGGTTAAATTTTTATAGATTTTCTGAACTTTCCTAATTCTAAAAAAATTTAAAAGGAACTCTAAACTAAATTACCCCCCTTTCAAAATATCAATCACGTTGCTAAAATATAGTTATAGAAGAAGATACTCGTATGTAAAAATAAAATTTCTCAAAATGACCATTTATAACTCTTTAGGTTTTAAAAAATTCACAAAATTTAGATACTTATATTTATTTCTAAACTTGACCATTTTGTTTTTTGATATTATAAAAGAATTATTAGAAATAACTTTGATAAAAAACACATAAGTCTTAACCAAACTAAGATGAAATTATTATTCAAATACTCAAAAAATTCCCCTTCTTAAATTATAGTTAGCGATGATGATCATCATCATCATGATCGTGATGATGATAACAGGTATCATATACATATAAGTTAAGATGACCAGGTTTGTGGTGAGTTCTGACTTCGTAATTTTAGAGTTCGTCTTTATTCAACAAAGTTAATTTTTTTTCACGAAAATATAGAATTCTTTATTTTTGTGGACCTCATAGTTTTTAGTATACTTTAATGATGGCCAAGATTTCTAGATTCGATTTTCTACATTTAACTTAAACTAACGTAACCTTTGTAAACCTCATTTTTTGGCTAAAACTAACTGAAAATTGTAACTAAGAGGAATAAAATAAATGCTTTTCAACTCTTTACTTGGTCTTTCTCAATTATAAACCAAGAAAAGTCAACTAATCGGTACACTGAAAAGAAAGAGGCATTTAACCATTGACATAAATAAAGTATATTATTGTTTGGTTTCAATCAATAGTAGTTAATACACTTTTAAGATTTTTGGTGCTCTTTTAGTGACCAGCCTACAAAGGCATTTACTTTTGTTTGTACGGGCTACTAGAGAAACTAATCCAACTTAACATAGATTAAGTGGTTTTATAGGCTTTACACTAAGGAATTAATATTTTTGTAGACCAAACACTAAAGGAGGACCAGTTTTAAATATCGCCTTGCTGTATTTTATAATCCATTATTTCACTTGATTTTTTTTTCCATCTTTCACGCTCAATGTGACTTCCTTGCCTCGAACTTATTTTTAATCCAGGAATAGTTCAAGTTCCGCTTATTGTTCAAGTGTCAAGAAGTATCATCAATTCCTTAACCTTTCGTCATGGTAGAAAAGGGATAGAAAAGGTTAAGTCAAAAATTTGTGCACGTGGTTCGAGATGGAAGTAAAAAGAAACGAGATATCTGCTCCTCTAGGCGCGGGCAACAAGTCCGACATCGGTAAACGGCTCAACATCAGCTGGATGACGTCCACATAGTCGAGGAAGAGGTTCAAGAACCTAGAATACCTCAAAGATCGAGCTCCTTCAGGCAGACTCAAGTTTTCAAACGTTTGGCTGTGAGAAAGGCCGTCGGAAATGCTCCGCAGTTCAAAATGACTGCGCTCAAGAAGAAAAACATCTCGGTGACCACCGTGTCTAGGGCCATCAAAAAAGAGGGTGGCAAGAACTTAAGGTGTGTAGAAAGACCTCTGCTCACCAACCGTATGCGAAAACAACGTTGAGAAAGCTCTCGTCTCCTTCTCAATGACTTTAAGACTCATGAAAATCGAATTTTCATTTTTTCTGATGAAAGAACTTCACGGTTGATCCGGTCATCAACAAGTAGAACAACCGCATGATAAGTTTCAGGTAGGACGTTTTCGAGGTTCGTTACTTGTCCACGACTAAGCATCCGGCCTCCGTGATGATGCTCGGCATTGTGGCTTCTGATGGCGAGAGGATGCCAACGGTGTAGTTCGCGGGCAGTAACAGGCTCATCGCGGCCGATTACAAGGACATCTCGGCCACGAAAGTCCTTCCCTGGGTGAGAAAGATCACGAAGAAGGCTGAGTACGTCTTTCAGCAGGACGAAGCCCCTGCCCACACGGCCAAGACCGTGTAAAAGTGGATTGGGTTGAACATGAACTTCAGGTCGAAGGACTTTTGGCCGCCACAACGGTATGTCATCTAGCTAGGGATCAAAGAGCTCCTTCAAGAGACTGCAGTAGGTTGCTTGGGCTCATTTTAAACTCATCAGGCACCAGGACCTGGCTAACAAGTCTGTGTCCAATTATACCTCCCCACAACGTGATTCCTCCCCACTGGTGTTGAAGTCACAAACGTTGGTGACGCTCATCTCCGAAATAGACCCAACCATTTGCCCAACCGTCAGATCCGTCAAGGGTCCCCCTGGTCTCGTCAGTGAAGAGAACGCAACTCATGTCCAACTTCATGCACTTCCGGGTCCATTGAAGCCTCAAAGTCTTGTAACGAGGTGTTACATGAGGCAGTTTTAGGAGAGCTCGCATAAAGCGATGGTCATTATGATAAGGTTTCCGGTGGTTTCCGGTACATGGGGACGACCAGCTGCGGTGCAAATGACCTTGCTTGTTTGTTCTGGTTTCCCATGTAATTGGCGCTCAATATTCCTCAAATCCATAGCTGTCACAGTCTTGGAGGTCCCATAATCGTAACGCTTCTTCCATAGCAAAGGGTCCTCGAGAAATCGTCTAACCGAGTAACCGTGTCCACATGGCGAACTAACTTCGTTCCCATTAAGAAATTGACATATTCCATGCGTGATAGGATGGTTTTTGAAGTTATCCTTTAAAATGGCCCTCATGTGCGCAAATAATTCACTATGTAGATCAATCGTTTATTATAATTATGGTTTTGTCAAATATATACGCAAAGTATGCTTAAAATGTATAATTATACTTCTTTTTCTCCAAAATATGCAAACCTATTAGCGTGGCTCACCCAAAAAACGACGAATCTGAAATAAAAATTGAAGGACGTAACACAACATGATGAAAACATAACATTAGTATTGTCATATTGTGCAGACCAGCTGGCAAACGTTTCATTAAAATAAATTGATTTACTGAGAACAGAGAAATCCTAACTTTCCCTACCAAACTATTAGCCTGGTTTACGGTGTATATACGATAGTATGAAAGGCAACACGTCCTTTCGGAATTAGGTTGAGGATCTGTCCCCCACAGGGGCATAGAGCACCCTATCTTCTTCGTTTCCCCGCTGAGACAGCAAACAGATCCCAGACGGAAAAAAATCAGTCGCATCAACATCGAATCTCAAGTCTCGCTCTAATCTGCATTTTGACGTCAATTCATCAACTTGTCTGCCGATATTATACGAGATCTTTCACAAAGAAATTAACGAACGGTAAAACCTTCCGACAACTTGAGTGGTGTACGTAATTAATGTCAACGGGAAGCTTTTTAGTGCAGGACTAATTTTGTGTTTTCACCGACAGAATAATAATATAACTTACAACGCGACCGAGATTAACCATGATTACGGCCGAGTTAGGTGTACGGGGTCAATTCGTTAAATCATTTCACGTGATAAATGGCGTATTTTAACCATAGACAGGTAGATATCATTTAAAATTCCACCCAAGGTAGATGCAGGTTGATGTAGAGCAGTAGTTGGTCATTCCTGCATCTTGCTACCCCTCTCATACAATGACGTCATACCCTAAAGTTTAGAGGATCAGTCGCCTTGATAAGCTGGTGAAACCAAATAGGAAAAATCACGGGTCTATGAGTGAAACTTATGTCCTTAACTTCATCTGAGTGAGATGCCGTAGGTTTGTAGGCTTGATCTATCGCATATTCCTATTACTTCCGTCGTATAAGGTAGCATGTTTTAGTGCAGTGTCCCACAAAAAAAGCGAACCAAAATATAAATTATTATAATTAAAAAAAAGAAGGATTCGTGATTTTTTTAGATGTGGAAACGCGAATTTTATTACTAAAAACCTTTATAAATGATCAAACTCCTTCATCAAATTTTCTTTCATGATAATGAAAGTGCATTGAAATTAGTGAAAGTAGCCAAAGGTATGTTTGTGCGAGGCAAGTGAATAATTATTTCATAATCTTTAAAATCGAACAATGAAGTTATTAAAATCAAATAATAGAAAAAAAAGTCCATTACACAAAACAGCAAAAAAATGATCCCTAATAACCGTTCCCCACGTGCCCCAATTTCTCTCTAAAGAGTTGAGCTTTAACACTTTCTCACGCATTACTTTTTATTAATTTGAATTTTCCTTGCGTTATTCTTTCTCACAGTCGGTTTATACTTGCAATGGGAATGAGTTAAACTTTACTCTTTAAATGATTCTTCACTACACTATCGCGTAGTGTTAAATCCGGAGATCTTGGAAGCCCCTCAATTAAATGGTTCAGCGCAATTATGCGAGTGTCGTAATTCCTGTCAATCCTTCTCTCATAACAATCTTCCTATGCGCTGAGCCAAAGAATATTAAATCTGTATTGTTGTAATTGCGATGGAATTAGGGAATTATTTTTTAGTTATGATTGAAGGATCCTGAGTCTATCTGCGATGTTGATGAACAAGAGAATGAACGGCAAAATTGTAGAATGCGTTAACTTAGAAATGCACCTAAGGTTTTTAATTTTGAAAGACCTCAAAGTGTCAAAGCAATGCATCGAAGCTACCACGAAAGCAAACCAAATGCTGGAATACATTGTCCTAAGCTTCACTTTTAAGTCGAAATATATCATTTAACCTCCATATATGAAAATCCTTCTCTCGACCTCATCTCGAATGCGCAGTGCAATTTTGGCCTCCTTACATTGGTACAAAGACTGTAACGTAAAGAAACTAAACTAATTCCTGGGCTTAGAAATAAAACCTCGGAAGAAATAATTCACTCCTTAATACTATTGTTATTTGCAAATCGACGATTAAACGGATAACTGATCGTAGTATATAATATCTTGGATCACGTAAAGATAGGGAACCCAAATTCACCAAGTCAAGAATAGCCTCCCCAATAGATATACCATATAAATGATAAAAATAAACATACGTGATCTTTACTTAAATGATAATAGACGGTATACAAATATATTTAAAAGAAAATTAAGGGGCAATTGCGTTACAGAAATTAAGTAACCTGTTGTAAATAACCTGGAAGAAATTCACGTTTGCATCCTCACTTGAAATATTTGGCAGAATGTCTTCCTCAAATCGATTCAAGATGTTGGATATGATGGCCTGTCTGTGGATTAACGAAGTGCAAATTGTGGTTGATAGTTCTTTGCTGGTAATTTAGGTTGTTGGGAGATTTCTGTAGGCTCACCATTCACCACTCTGGTTAATCGATCCATCACTTAAGCCAACTTACTTCGTAAGATGGTTAATCTGGTTTGTCTTCTAAAATAGTTTGTTTACTGTAGCTTTCACCTACTTGCCCCTCGGTCTGGCCTTGAGGGGGTGCTGTAACGCAATTTTCTTAATTTATTTTAACGATTTCCGGTGCGCTACGCCCATAAATATAACACTACTTAGAGGGTTTCAAACGCTTCGTCGCCTACTGGCTTTCTCTTAGGCTACAATATTTTTGGCACCAGCAGGTTAGTTGCAAAACCCATTACTGCCGGTTTAATGCCCCCCTCCCTGATGTGGAATGACGCTGGTGCCTGTGATTTGCAAAAAGAAATATTTTTATACTGATCTTTATGATAAATTCATCATCCATCTCAAAGAAAAGAGACGGGTAACTCAATTAATAGTAATAATAATAATATTATTAATAATAAGAGCAATAATAATAGTATTAATAATAATGATGATAATAATAAGACTAATGAAAATACTACTAATAACAATATAATCTGTTTGTAGTCGGCAGTAATCGTTCGAGATCGAAAATGGTGTTCAACCGCCTTGAAAAGAACTTTGGACGACTGCCAGCCTGCACAAGGGGGAGGATGGCGGGGAGTAATGGTGAAAAGATATCACCCCTTATCTATCAACCATCTCCCCAAAAGGTATCCTTTATCTGGTGGTCCATGCGAGTTCACGGGACCACAATAGATCCTTCTCTGCTACTTCCATCCGCCTTCAAGGGGTCCCAAATGATTCAGATTGGGCCGCAGATGCCTGCAATTCTCCCCCCCCCCCCACACACACCCTCAGTCAGTGTTATGTGTAGCATGTAAACTAGGCTGAAGCTGACCTCAAGATGATACCATGCTGGTCTGTGTATTAACGTACGTACTTACATCCCTTCCCGGTCCCAATGTATGTTGGAGGCTATGTAGCTATATATATTCTACATAGTTTCACTTTCTATCTTCACCACCATTGCAGATCTCCATTTTCAAACTTTCTGCATGAGTCCATCTTTATTTTCGATTTAAATTTTGAATAAAAAAAAATAGTCTCGTTTTTCTGGTTCACTTTCAGGAAAGTTCAACGTGTTGGCGTTGCTCCACCTACCGGCGACAGCTTGACGTCGAACCCCTGATTTTCTCTTAATAAATAGTGAGGTAGCTTTTAGTAAACGATGTTGTAGCTGAGTTTCACTATACAGATGAATTTTAATCAGTAGTAGTAGAAGTGGTTCGTCTACCTGCCCGTATCCAGGCTGATCCCAGATCGGATAATGAAATAGACATAAAGGTTAGTATGACAATCGCTGGTGAGCCCTAGAGCAGCAGAGATCCGTCCCTTTTAGGGAGAGGTGCCAGAAAGTATTATGTTTTGAAACCAAACAGCATTCAGGTGAACCTTTGTCGCCCTGGGGCAGAGGGACCTATTCTGCGTCAGAGGTATGTGGATATAGATACCCATCGCCAGAATTCCTTAGAACAGAGAATGTGTGCGTGTATGTTGTGCTGCGAAGAAGGGAGAGGTAAGAAGTCAGTGTTGTAATTGGTTATGTGCGTGCTGAGAAGTGTAAGAGCTCCCCAACCCAGTACAGGAGAGTTAAGCAAAGCGCGTCCATCAATCGGTAGCCAGATCTCTACGTGCGCTGATGTTTTCGTCCGCTCTTGTCGGGATCAAACCCGGTACCGTGACGTTAGCGGACTAACGCCGTATCCACTCCGCTAGCAACAGCTTTAATTTTACTCAGTATATTGTCATATTCCACACCGAGAAAATTAGGTCTGGACTATTGACATGATCTTCAGAGCTTATTACTGTTAATCAATGTCTATGGAACTAACTTTTAAGAGATGGTCTCTCAATATATCCTTGCAGGAAAGATGCAAGGAAGGATGTAGACATTCGTGGTTCTTTTGATATATTAATATATATTAATGACTAGAAGTTATAAACTAAAAGTCCTATATAGTTTGAAGGACAGGTGGGATCCTTTGTATCTAGGTTGCGACCAAATATTGGGAAAAAATGGATCTTCTTTGTGTTCGGTAGATTAATGAAGAAAAAAAGATAAGAGTATTTGATTTTCAGCAAAGTTGGAGGCGAGATTGTGTGGATATAACGGAGAGGAAGTCTTTCTCACTTCTTTCATTTTTAATCTCATTAGGGATGAGGGAAAGTCTTTGAAAAGACCTTACTAATTTATTATTATAATGGAGTCCAAAGAATAAGTTAGTATTTTCAAAGAAGAGACAAAATATATTGCAGTGAAGTGCATTTAACCTATTAATCAATAATGTAATTAGCATCGCTATCAATGCATCTCAAAGGAAGGCGAGTTTTAAAATATTTGGGCTAAAACTTCCAGTCAGGTTGTTTTTTCAGATGAAAATTTTTGAGATACCATCGCAAAACTTTCTTTGTTTCAAAATGTTCTGCCACTTCCGAAATGTTATACTGATCTAATTAATTCATAATTTACAAGTCCTGAATGTGGACGTATGTAGGATGTGGAAGAACTTCTTTTCCTAACAATCTTCTTTCCTTCCATTTATTTTCCTCTCCTGCGTTTGTCTCAAATTGTCTTGAATTTCTGTTTACCAATTCTGGCCGTGTAATGTAACGCTTTGTTTGCATCAGGTGCTGGCAATAATAGGATGGAGTAATGATTATTTGTTCCAATACCTTATGGAAAACACTTTATGTTGCACCAAAGGCATAGTAATGGGAATTATGAGTGTGAAGTTGTTTTGTGTGTTAGCATCGGTTTATTATTTACCGAGAGTGACTCTCTTTTTCACATGCAACACACATTTTTTTCGTCACCTGCAACAATGTGGTGCGAAACGAAAGAATGTTACTCCAGGTAAAGAGACTGTTGCCCATAGTGGGAAGTTGAGTTTTTTTCTCACTTGTGAAACAAAGTTCTAAATAGTATAGTACTAACCAAAGGAAAAAACAGAACCATGAACTTCAAACAGAAGTTTAAATGTAGGAGAATCAAGATCCATAGAACAAACCGGATATATCTACAAATAACAATAAAATTAAATAAATCAAACTTTAAAATTTAAAAAAAACACGCAAGTGAAAATAAATAAAACCAAATACAGGATGACCCCCAAAAAACGGGCCAGCACACACGTTTTGTGATATATCCTTCATTCATTCACTAGTCACCCTTACTTTGCAGGACATGACATAAGCAACGCCTGTGAACACAACTAAATTTCAATGGAAGCTCCAGCAAAGAATATACTGCGTCAAACATCAATACAAGACAGGCTCGTTCAAGAAAGTGCAGGACACTTTTGTGCATCAGTTCGAATGTGGAAATCCCCCTACAAGAGAAGAATTCAGGACTGGGTGGACCACTTCGAAAACTATGGGACAGTGGAGAACCTTAATGCAGCCAGTGAAAACCGTCCAAACCATTCAGGACGCCCTAGGAAGTGTACAGCTGAGCTGGTCGAGAGCGTGAGAGAGTCAGTTCAGCAGAGTCCAAAACTCCATGTGCGCAAGCGAAGTCAGTCCCTCGGTATATGCCGTGAGACTTGCACGAGAGTGCTAGTGATGGTTTTCAAGGCCTATTCATACAGAATACAGACGAAGCCGATCCTTACAGCCTCAGACAAGAAGCAGAGAAAAGCTATGGGAGTCAAGAGAAGATTCAGGAGACCCCAACTTTCCTTAACCTCATTGAGACCTCGGATGAAGGTCACTTACATCTTGAAGGAAAGCTAAACTCAAAGAAAAATGTCTTCTAGGGGACCTTCAGACCAAATAAGGTAGCCACCAAGCCCCTACACTCGCTTAATTGAACGGTATGGACTGCAATCTCTGCCAGAGGCATCATCGTACCATTCCTCTTTGAGGAATCTGGCGCGACAGTGACGTCACCAAGGAGCGGTATGTTGAGGTCCTCAAAACCTTCAAGATGGAGCTGCAGACCCTGTTCCCGTTGCTTATGGGAAAGTTTTGGCTCCAGCAAAATGGAGCAAGCTCTCACACCTCAAACCTGTCCCAAAACTGGCTGAAAAAGAACTTTGGTGGCCGTGTGATCAGTCTCAAGACTGATTTTGAGTGGGCACCTCACAGCCCAAACCTTACCCCCCAGATTTCTTTTTCTTTTTCTAGTTATCACCAAAGTTTCATTCAATCCTTGAAGAAAATTAAGAAACAAAGCCTATCTAAAGTTGGGTCCCGTTTTTTGGGGGAGGGGGGTCACCCTGTATAAAGGAAACAAATGGAATACTCAGGTATTCTAATAAAGCTCGAATGGGCAAACAGCAAGAGCTCGAATACCCCCCAAATAAAATCAAAATATTATCCAACGTAAAGTAAAAATAAAAATTCTTCATCACCATCATCAGTATCATCTTCATCCTATCCCTATCCCTATGATTCAACTCAACATATCTATCCTATTACACAATATTTTTCCTACTACACTCACACATTTCACCCTTAAAGCATCTAAATCCCAACTCATAAGGATATCTAATTCCCTGTTTGCATCGTTTCCATATTCACTTTAGTAGTTCATGGCACATTTAGTTCTCTCGCTAAATCTATATTGTTCTGATGAAGATCAAATTCAAATATGTGTGTAAGAAGGAAAGAGTAGGTGATTGTTTAAAAAGAGGGAAATTTAAGATGTTGGCACTATGTGAGATGGACCTGAAAGTGACCGATGTGCGGTTTGGGATGAAGTGAATGCGGTAACATTTGGTTGAAACCTGATGGTAGAGGTAGACCTGATAGAATGTAATAAGTGATTAAGACTTGAGAGCTCGAAAACTATCTGACTATTTTGAGATAGTTAAAGGTGAAACTATGCAGAGATGTAGTGTACGAGATCTTCAAAGATAGAAGTAAGACTGAGGAAGACAAATGCTGCCTGATATTTTGGACCGGATTTTGCTGATATAAGCATTTTAGCGACGACAATAAGAATTTATTAACTTCATTAGTAAGTTCATCGTCCCATTATAAGCCCTAACCCGAAATATAAAAACCATCTTTTATTCAAGAATTTAGTGTTCAATAAGTGTTTATCCCAACGTAACCTTCATTTGGTGCAAGTCGAGTATCTTTCTCTTTATTCGCACAAAAAAGAGAATTGTAGATTCGGATAAAACACATAAAAATCATTTATTAAAACAGTGTTTAGTTATATTCCATGTAAAAATCTTACAATTCAGTGATAATTTTCAGGAAAAAATGTATGTATACTTTTATGTACGCTTGTATTAAGTAGAAATATACAATTGAAAAATATCGCAAGAAGAATTCTCTTTTATTCCGCAATTCAGAACTCATGAATAACTATAGCCTATTTTACTAAAAGAATCATATAATTTCATCTTATCCATAATTATACAAGGTGATCCAAAAGTCTCTAGCGATAAGATTGTTCTAAAGGAAAATAAGAGTCTGCAGTAAAAAATAATTAGAAATGAAGAATAGAAATCTTGATAATGTTTTTGCTAATAAATTAAGAAGGATCCGTCTGGAGCGGTTGATTATACAAACACGCTGACTTGGTTATTTCAAGACAGCGGGCGCGCAGCTCGCATGGACTGAGAGCTTCCTGGAGGTTGATGTCAAGACTGGCAGTTGGCGTTGAGCGGTGAATATGTAGGAGTATAAGATAGAATAGGTAGAAATTATAGTGTATAAAAGAATGAATGACGTTAATGATATGGATGACGAGTGTGGGTGATAATGAACAATGATATGGATGAGAGTGATTATGAAATGTACCAGGTTGCCTAGTAATCGCTATATTTTGCTTTTGTTTACTTTGATTCCTTTACTTATTTGTTTATTTTTTTATTTAAGTATAGGAGCCTTTGCTTACATATATATATTTTTTGCACAGTTATTTGTGTTATAGTTTTTCTTTCTTTCTTGGGTAAAAGCCTTTAAGCTTTAATTCTCTTGCGTTATTCTCTTAAGTATTCTTATTTGTTTCAAGTTTTTTTAGGCATTTTACGGTTGCACTCTCATGCTTTGTTTTTCGTTTTCTCTTTTCATAGTTTTTTTTAGTTTTGTTTTTTGTTTCATGCTTTTCCTTAATTCTCTCTCTTCATTTAGAATCTTTCTTCTATTATTTAGCTGCAAAGTGTTACTATTTCCTCTTGTATCATCTTCCTACTACTTTTAAGCTTCTGTTTAAATTGTAGTCTTCTTCTTTCGCGTTCGGTAGGTTTAATTTTGTTCATAATATTGTCAGAGAGCTTTTCTTCTAATCTCTGCCATATTTTAAGGGCACGTTCGTGGAGATATTAATTCACAGGTTTTAATTTTGTTTTATGATGTAATTCAATCGATTGGGTTCTTTTTAATCTGGAAGTATTCGTTTATAAATCTGGTTGCTTTGTTTTTGACCCTTTGTATCTGTAACATTTTTGTTTTGGGTAGAGTGTGGGTCGATATAATGGAGTACGTTAAAATTGGTCTCACAAAGGATAGATATAGTTTTCTTTTATTACTTTCGGAGAGGTTCTTGAATCTACGTAGGGAGGAGAAGGTAGACTTTGTATGGGCTATTTTTTCATTAAAGTGTGTACCGTACCCATTACTTTTAATTTTCAGGCCTTGTGCATTGCCTTTGTTGTTGTATGGGTAATTGATGTTATTAGCGTTTACTCGATGCGTTTTCCTTCTGTTTATAGGGATGTTTTGAAACTTGTTGATGTTAGTTTTTATATTGTGGGTCTTTTCGAATTTATTTATATTTGTAATTTCCCTGGTTGTGTGTTATGCAATGCCCCTTGTTTTTTTTCGTCCACTGGCGATGATTTGCGAGACATCATCAGTCAGTTGGATGTATAATTAACTTTCTTCCAAGGGTTGGGGGAGGTCTATAGTATACACATTGTATAGCGTAGGGCTGAGGCATCCCCCTCGCGGGACCCCTGTTTTTAGGGTGAAGGCATCGTCAGTGTAGTTGTTGATTGTTAATTTTGCCTTCCTCTCTTCGAGATAGCTACAAAGGATTCGGGTCAGATTTGATTCGAGACCAAGCTGGGCTATTTTTGCTTTTAGTCCCGGCGCCCATACCTTGTCAAAAAGGCTTTGGCAACATCGCGGAGTGTAAAGTCCACTCCGTTGCCTCTTGCAAGATCGAGTGCAATCTTTTCGGTAATGAGTGCCAGAGCTGTTTCTGTTCCGAACAATTTCTTGAATCCGTGTTGCTAGTCCTTTTGCCTTTTGCATCTCGTTTTCTTCTAGGAAGTTTTGTAGCCTCTCGTTGATCAGTTTCTCTAGAAGCTTTCCATTAAATTCTAATAATGAGATCAGTCTAAAACTTTCGATGTCGCCTTTGGGTTTTCCGAGTTTAAGAAGGAATATCATCCTCGTAGTCTTCAGTGCAGATAGAAAGTGCCCAGTGTTTAGGCATGCATTGAATACTTTGAGTAATAATAGTTTGATCTTTTCGGGCATGTTTAAAATGTGTTTTTTAGTGATGCCACTAATACCTGGAGCTTTTTGCCTAAATGATGTAAGGGCTGAGTTAAGTTTTATCAAAGTGAATGGCCTTCCCTCTTTCCTTTCTTCACGGGATTCGTCAACCAGTGTGAAAGGTGAAAGTTCAGGTTCCCTTTCTCTTAACTCTTCATTAATTTGCTGTTCGTGGGCCACATCGTAGTTTAGGTTTTCTTCCGGTGTGATAGAGAAGATCTTAGACCAGTAATCTCTGAATCGCTTTTTAATGTCTTTATCATTATTTATTTCCTGAGTTCCTTCAGGTGCATTTTTTCCTTTGGGGCAGAACCTTTTTCATATTGGTTCCAGAACTTTCTAAGGTCCCTGTCTATTTCCATTTTTCTAATTAGGTTGTCCCATGTTAATGTTATATTTATTCTAATTAGTTCGTTTGTTTGGTTTCTTCTGAGTTGTCATAGGTGGGCAAACCTCTCCCTGGTGTTACCATGTCGGCGGATTTCATCGAAGGTATTATGAACTTCTTCCATTTTCTATTTTATTCTTCGGTCCAGCGAGGGGCTGGGATTCTTCTATAACTGGTTTTGGGGGTGTATAGTGTGTCTGCTTCTATAATGTCATTAGTGATATTCTTTAGGTGTGGATCAACCCGTGCGTCCAGATTAAGTAGGCCTCCATCGGCGTGAGGTGGCCAGGTGTCGTCATAATGGGATTGAGAGGTCGCTGGCTACGCCACATCTTTGTGTTCGAACACAAGGATGACATTATCAACACTAAATGTAATTGTATAACATTGTAACGTCTCAGTGTTATCAGTTCAGTTGGCAACCTGCACCACGAACCTTTTTATTTTTTTTAATTTACTCGTATGCTCCAAATGCTATTAATCACCTTCTTTCTTTTGTAATCTATTTTCCAATTTTACTTTCATCAATTTCTTTTATCACTTTATCCTTTTAGACGGATACTCCAGAAAGATTGATTTCTAACCATGGTTAGAATAATAATAATCAATGAACCTTTATAAGTCCAAACTTTCTAATCATGCCGTTTAATGTCGTGTGCACGTCCTCCTGCCCCTTTCTTAAACAATTTAACGTGTTAAATGCATATGATTTTACCCTGTATCTGTTCTTTATCCCCCCCGAAATCCGGTTGTATTTATCAAATCCAATGTACGGATTACCGTAGGAGCACATTATGCAAACAGGTGAACTACCCCAGTGAACGAATAAAACAGCATCAAATCGATATCCTAGGCTGTGATGAGCAAATTGCGAGGGTAATCTTGCTTTTCATAGGTATTATGTCTCTAAAAATTTTCTTGAATGTGTCTGTATAACATCCCTCCCGAATTTTAATATGAATACAAGTTTGTTTGCTATTGTCACTTTTATTATTAACCTTAATAAATCCCCAAATAGTATAATTTTCGTACAATGGAGGCTGTATCCAGCCTCATTTTTCCCACTCTATAAGATGCATCCTTCCGTCTTCTTTTCCTTGAGGTGGCCTAACAAGCGAAATTGCTCTGAATTATATATATTATCCTGTGAATAATTTACACAGCCGCATTAAGAAAATTCTTCAAGTTCCAGAGATCTTGTTCTTGGATATGAATTTCTTTTTACCTCAGAATTTGGTTGGTATCTAGGGCTTCATCAATATAAAGTAGTCTCTCTGTATACTGCACATATTTGATCTTCATTTGGGATTAAAATTCTAAAAAATATATCAATTATGTTATCGAATTATCGAGAAATCGAATTTTTCTGAAGCCAAAAAACGGCGCCCAATATGTCGAATTGGAAGAAATTTTACACATCAAGTTTTATCCAATCAACAAATATCTTTTTAGATTCTTATTAATAGAAATAGCCAATCAGGAAAATGAAATGTGATATATTGGATCAGCTAATTAAAATACGATATAGACCTAAACCAGAAGCAAATATTTCGATACCTTTTGCCGGGCTTGAAATTCGATTTCGTACAGATGTTACTGATTTTGACGATAAATTGCTTTAATATTATTAGATAAAATAATACTAATTCATAGGGTTTGTTATACTCTCTATACGTTTTTAGGTTGCATTTTTGCCATTTTAAATAATTATTATAAGGGGTTTTTTCAATTATGAATTAAATAAGTGTGACAAGGTAGATAAAGAAAATTAGTTAGTTTCTTCACATTTAAAATATGTATACACTCTTTTTGAGAATGTATAATTTCTTTTTGTTTTTTAAAAAAAAGTCCAAAATATTCTATATTCATATTTATTTTTCTGAACTTCGCTATTTCTAATTACTTTTGTTTTTAAAAAATTCCTAGTTTAACCATAGACTTGTCAAGAATTATGGAAGTCCTTGGTTGCCGGCGTCAAGGAGGATATGGTACAGCGGTAACGGTAACGGAAAATGGTCAATATGGCGTATTGGCATGCGGAAGAATTCTGATTATCACCATCAACGGATGGCAGCAAATAGTCTATTGAGATGACACTGGAAAACTCTTCCTCTTCAGAGTTAAAAAAAGAGAGTTCCCGCGAAATGACGGAAACGTTTTCGGGTTAAGAATATACTTTGCCTAAGAAACCTTAATGTACTCACAACTAGTGCAAATAATAATAATAATAATAAGTATTTATAATGCGCCCTTCAGGGCTGTTAGCTCTCTAGAGTGCAGGTTGTGTAGCGAGTGTAGAGAAAGTTTACAGAGGAGAGAAGGCAATTCTGAAGAGATGAGACTTCAGGAGACGTTTAAAAGTAGCAAGGGAGGGCGAGGATCGGACTTCGGCAGGAAGAGCATTCCAGAGTCTAGGAGCACAAACTGAGAAGGAACGGTCACCCATCGAGCAAAGGACAGAACGAGGAGTGCTCAGGAGGGAAGCGAGGTTAGACCGGAGTGCCCGAGGAGTTTGACGTAATTGGAGGAGATGGCTCAGGATAAGTACTGATGGAGACAGTTTATTACGGCCCTTTGCATCCCGTGGGTTTTATAGGGGTTTGATTGATTAACTAATGGATATAATAATCTCAAAACGTTTGGTAATGACTATATACACATCCTGAAAGTTGTAACACCTCAAACTAAAAATTCAAACTATTAAGAAAATTGCCTTCCTAAATTATAATGTTATTAAATAATTATTTCCATTATATAAATTATAACAACGCATGAAAAAAATAAAAATATATATTAAAGCATGCTTGCGCTTCATAGGCACAGCTTCTATCTCTGGCCTACGTCGTACCAGGCTCTGGCAACGAGATTTTGGTCTAAATAAATTTAAAAGTTTTTCAGTACAAATCTCCTAATAATTTACTCTAGGTCTAGGGTTTTCACATCCATTCTTATTTTATAGGCCTAAAGGCAAGAAAATATTTTATGCAATATTTTTAAAATACGGGAAAAATCAACACTCAAGGCTATCTTTTGCTATTATTTGCTCTAATAATTTATATTTGCTTTACTGGGTTTTAAGGGCTAGTAGCTATTTCTTCCTGCTAAAGATTAAAATGGAAAATCTATTTTAAAAAGAAAATCTATAAAACCTCCAAATATATGAAAAAAAACAAAAAGAAAACAAAGCCATACCTTAATTTTTGCACGATTATTCTTAATTTTTCTGAACTTGATGAACCATTTGTAATTATTTTTGTTATTCAAAATTCCGAAACATTCGATAATCATATTTATTTTCAAAACGTTTGATTTTCTTTCAAATTTTGATTTGAATAATTAAAGAAACAAACATGGTCATTCTCAAACTTTTTCAAAATCTTCGGATATATCCCGAAAATTTTCCAAGTTATAATTTAAGATAATAGATAAATTAACCGAATTTCTTAGATTTGGACGTCATTATTCTAAGTATATGTGTTGCCTCATTGGAATTTCTTTTGTATAAAATCCTGTATATTCTTTTAGTGCCACGATGTCGATGGTTACAGAGTGCCTTCGATCAACATCTCTTGATGCGAATCAGGCGATGTTTCAAATCTTATCGCTGCGGTGGACGACGCTTTCGCAGTGTAAAAGGTTAGATTTAAAACAACACTCATTAGTTTGAGCGGGTCCGCGCATAAGTGCGGACGCGGGCATCAAGCAGTGAACTTGAAGGATATAAAAATTGCTCCTACAACTTCGTATTTATTTTCATACATATTTACATAAAATTGATTAGAATCTTCAGATAAAACAAAGTGGCTCATTGTATTAAATATTTCTCTACTTAATATCAAACAAACAAAAGCCGTCACTTCACACAAATTTAAACTTAATTTTAATTACATATATATATATAAACTGTATATTTCATATGTGCATTATATACAGTGTTTATTAAAACAACAAGTTGATAAGCCTGGTATTAAAAAAAAAACTTCAACCTCTATATTATAGTGACACAAGTGTGACAATGGCAAATAGAGTAATAGCCTTTGTAACGTTACCTAATTCGTACTAATTACAATAAATTTTACGGTACTTTATTCTAACAACCCATAATAAATTTAATAATGATAAGGAATTAACAATAATAAATAATTCTACCTATATATATATATATATATATATATATATATATATATATATATATATATATATGTATGGCACCGATTTATAATAATGCAGATGATATAAAAAACAGATGAACAAATAACATTACACTAATACAAATGTGCTAAAATTTGTACGTCCTCAATTGTTAATAACAATAGTTTTTTTGGTGTATTTACATCTTTGAAAATATTGCAAACACTTAAGAGATTACGTAGGTTTGGTTGAGAGGGAAGCCATGCGGAGAGCAAGGGACGATGCGACAGGAAACAATCTTTCTTTGTGAGGATGGCGAAGGTGAACATGACGTCATTGGAGGTAATGAGCAGTCGACTACTGCGCGCGAATAAAACTAGTCCCTCTCTTCTCTATATATCCTGACCTTTTGGTCCTAAGCTCTGACCCTTGGCGTCCTAGCCAAGGCGATCGGTGCCCTGGTGCCAAGGAATGAACAGGGAACCTCCTCCTTTGGTGCTTGTTTATTAAAGCTTTCATTAACTTAAGTCTACCCCACTACTAGAACTAAACCTGACATACGACCTTCGAATCGAAAGAAAGAATAGCCACTTTATTATTTCCATTCTTATTTTAAATATTCCCTTGTGTTGAAAACCAACGAAAGCATCAATTGAAAAATAAATTCAAGCTCGAGAGGCCATAAAACTCCTATTTACATGATTGCCAAGAGACCGAACTCTATTCCCTCTAGGCTGTGCCGCTTGGAACTTCTCTTCTCACCAGAGGCGTCATCATATTCTCTCTCTCTCTCTCTCTCTCTCTCTCTCTCTCTCTCTCTCTCTCTCTCTCTCTCTCTCTCTCTCTCTCTCTCTCTCTCTCTCTCTGCCTATTCACGTCTCTATAGAGAGACGTGGACTGAGGCGAGTTGCTAATGTTTGCGCGCGGTTCTTCGGTTTGAATGCGAAGAAGTCATTGAAAAATGAGGGAAGGAGGGGGGGGGGGGGGGAATAATAAAAAAAAAAACAATGAATAAGGAAAAGCTGGGGTAGAAATGTGATGGAGAGCTAAGTTCCAGGAGTTCTACTTCAAAATTCTAGCGGCTGTTTGGTACTGGGTTCGAACCCGCTTAGATGAAGATGGAGGACGCGTTCAGCGTCGAATTTCTACATCAAGTCATCGTCAATGTAAGAATCCAGGGCGTCTCTCACACTTGTCATATATTTTAACTTATTTTTTTTCTTTATAGTCACCTCCTCATACAGTTTGTGGGTCATTCCTTCGTTTAGTTTCGCTACTTAGTTATAATAATAATAATAATGATATAACACTCGTAGGCAATCGCTTGTGAACTAAGCTAACCATTTGATAAGAGGGTCGCAATACTAGCTCTTTACTCCCCCTCTTTCTGTCTTTCTCTCTCCTCTATGGATATCCTTCACCATAGACATTGAGGGGAGCTGCAAGCTAAGTTTAGTAACACAAATTGGCTCTAAATCACGTTCATCACTCCCTTCTCCCAATTCTCCAGGTAGCAAAATTACTCTTTCTCAATTATAAAAGAGAATATTACTTAACTCTTTCCGGCCACTTGAAGAGAAGTATCTGCTTATATAATTACGTAATTATCAACCTTATTCATACGTATATAGAGCATATTTTTCATTTAATATATTTACCAACCGAGTAACCTGACCTAGTTTATGTTCGCATATTTTGGTAAGACTCGCTGTGTATATTGGATGGAAAGGCGTGCTATTTAATTATGTAGTTTAGACATTATTTGGTATTTTCCAATTACACCAGAATTTTAGTTTAGTCTTTCTATTTCTTATCCCCTTTCCTTTCTTTATCTCTCACTTTTTCTTCACTTTTCAAACACAGAAAATTAACCCAAATGAGTAATACAAGAACAAACGAAGGCATTCCAAAATTTTAGGTGTTTAAGCAACAATGAAATCTGATAATATTTTGATGGTGCTGAAGAGTGGTGAAAATAAACTTGGTAAAATGTTGTTAGAACTCTACAGAGTAGATATCAAATCTAAGAGGGTCTACGATCTATTTGTATCCAATGGTAAAATGCTATTGAAAATCTACAAAGTAGATATCAAGTCTAGGAAGTTCTACCACTTTTTGTATACAAATGGACCTCATTCTAGTCGATGCTCTACTCTTGTATCGACGTAAATACGATACAAACAAAACGCCATAACGCAATAGGAAGACGTACCACTTAGATGTCCCCCTCTAGGAAAGAAGGAAGCTACGTCTCTCAGCATGGATCATCTCCCAAGCCTCGTAAGGCAAAAGTGCCACGAAAGGGTTATGTGCAGAAAATACAAAATGGTACCTTAAATACTATACTTTATTATTTTTTTATTGATTAATTAGTTCTAATTCGGACTCATCATAGTTTCTTTGTTATACCTACAGATTCCTCCCACATAAGCCATTCTTTAAAGAAGGAATAACTGCAGACGGCGGCTGTAGGGCAGCAGATTGTATTTATTAATAGATTAATATTTCTGTATTATTTACCACTGTTCTAGTCAGATTAAACACCCATTGTTATAATTGAAATGATTAATATGATAGTTTTATTTTCTTGGCTCTTTACTACGACCATATGCGAACATCCGTTCAAGGAATCTCATATAGGCAGATGAACTACCAGAAAGACGCCCTATATTTTCAAAAGCGCCAGATGTGCTTTGGAAGATATTCCCCCCCTCCCCCCAACCTCACCCGAATAGCCCTAAAAATGGCACTATAATGACGCCCCTCGCGGAAATAGTAGCAGGGAGTGATAGGAAAGAGCAGAGGGGGTGGTGGAGACCACTCCCCGCCTATGATTCTGTCTTATTAAGAGGAAGAAAATACTGAATGGTAACCGTCTCTGAATAATGAAAACGTTGCTGCCCCAATATTGAGGAACATATCTTACCGAGAATCCCTCACACATGTATGCGATTTTGAGTGTACATAGCAAGTCTACGGGTATATTGTCAAAGTGCATATACAGTTTAAAATTTCAAACGAGGATATCTTAGGAAATTTATTTATGTATATATATATAGGTTGAGGATAAATCCCAAAATGAGACATGTAAAATTTCTCATTTAATTAAGTACAGCGTTTCGGGTATCCTACCCATGTTCTGGTCTATAAAAGAGATTTAGAACACGTTTAAAATTACCAAAAATTATAATGCACACAAGGATTAAAAATAAATTATTTAGTTAATTGAAATTATGCCAAATCGTTTGAAAACTATTGAAATTTAGATATGGATCAATTATGGGTACTTTAACTATGCATAAATATAACACTAGTTGATGCAATTATTGGTTGACACAGATATTAGTCACTTAATGAAGCAGCAATAGTATGTAATTATTTAATAAATTGAAAATGTGAAAAAATCATTTGAAAACCTGACACTAAATATCTTGGCTAAATATCTAGTATCTCTACTTAACCCTTTTACCATTAATAAATACAAAGTTAACAACAGTTATTCTCTGGCTGAAGAATTCAGGAACTTGAAACTTCCTGGTCCTGACTTTTTGTGTAGCTTTGATATCGTCTCCCTTTTTACAAATATCTCCGTAAATGAAACCATAGACCTAATCATCCAAAAGGCCTTTCCAGAACCGGATTCGACCTTTCATAAATTCACACCGTCGCTTTTACGGACTCTTCTTGAACTAACCATTAGAGACAACTGTTTTCTGTTTAACAACTCCATCTATCAACAAGTTGATGGTGTTGGAATGGGTTGTCCCATGGGTCCTCTTCTTGCTGACATTTTTATGTCCAACTTCGAAGAAGTTGCTTTGCGAGAATGTCCTCCTGATTTAAAACCGATATTTTACCGTCGTTTTGTTGACGATACGGTTCTAATATTTAAAACAGAACAACAGTCTCTTTCATTCTTTGAATATTTGAATCATCGCCATTCAAATATCAAATTCACAATTGATAAAGAAAAAGATGGAAAATTACCATTTTTGGATTTTCTCATATCACGCTCCTCGCCCAACTTCCCCACTTCCGTCTATCGTAAATCCTCCTTTTCTGGTCTCGGCATGAACTTTTACAGTTTTTGTGATATTTCTTATAAGATCAACAACATCAAAACCCTCCTTCACCGTGGCTTTCAGCTTTCATCTGATTATTTTCTTGTTCATTCTGAATTCAGTTTTCTCATGGGTTATTTTCAAAGGAATTGTTTCCAGCCCTCACTTGTACAAAAATGTATCCGTCAATTCTTTGATAAAATATACCATCCTTCACAAGAAATTTTCTCTGTCCCCAAGGATGTCCGCTATTGTCTTCTTCCTGATATTGGCCCACTCAACCTACCCTTACGCCGAAAACTTAATAAGCTTTTGAAAAGTTTTTACACGCATACCAACTTCAAAATAGTTTTCCTTAACAACTTTCATATTGGAAAATATTTCAGAACTAAAGACAGAATCCCACCTGAAATGAGCTGTTCAGTTGTCTATAAATTCATTTGCCCCAGGTGCCACCAGGGGATCTACATTGGCAGCACTGTTCGCTCACATAGGGCTAGGGTCTGTTCTCATCTTGGTATTAGCTCTCGCACTGGCTCCACCTTGACCAATAAAGAAACTTCTCCCATTCGAGATCATTCAATTAAATGTAAGACAGAAATTTCCCACAAAAACTTTCAAATTATAAGACATGCAAAGGACTCCACTTCCCTGCGCATTCTCGAATCATTATTTATAAAACAACTAAATCCCAGTTTAAAGTTTGATTCAACTGCTTTTTTCCTTCTCATTTCATAAACCACTCAAAATATTTTCACAACCTACCAATCTCTAATCGGTTCCCTCTATAATCTTTCCTCAGTCTCTCCGCTTTTGCCGTCCACTAAAGGTGACTAATATTTTTGTGTACCAATTAATTGCCCCAATTAGTATATTTTTATATTTATCCATATTTATAGCATCTACATTTAGTGTCAAGTTTTCAAATGATTTTTTCACATTTTCAATTTATTAAATAATTACATACTATTGCTGCTTCATTAAGTGACTAATATCTGTGTCAACCAATAATTGCATCAACTAGTGTTATATTTATGCATAGTTAAAGTACCCATAATTGATCCATATCTAAATTTCAATAGTTTTCAAACGATTTGGCATAATTTCAATTAACTAAATAATTTATTTTTAATCCTTGTGTGCATTATAATTTTTGTAATTTTAAACGTGTTCTAAATCTCTTTTATAGACCAGAACATGGGTAGGATACCCGAAACGTTGTACTTAATTAAATGAGAAATTTTACATGTCTCATTTTGGGATTTATCCTCAACCTGAAAATAAGCCTTCTTAGAAGCAAACCTATAGAATATATATATATATATATATATATATATATATATATATATATATATATATATATATATATATATATATATATATATATATATATATATATATATATATATATATATATATATATATATATATATATATATATATATATATATATATATATATATACATATATATATATATATATATATATATATATATATATATATATATATATATATATATATATATATATATATATATATATATATATATATATATACATATACATATACATATACATATACATATATATATATATATATATATATATATATATATATATATATATATATATATATATATATATATATATATATATATATATATATATATATATATTTATATATATATATATATATATATATATATATATATATATATATATATATATATATATATATATATATATATATATATATATATATATATATATATATATATATATATATATATATATATATATATATATAATATATATATATATATATATACATATATATATACATATATATATATATATATATATATATATATATATACATATACATATATATATATATATATATATATATATATATATATATATATATATATATATATATATATCCGGGTGTATATGAATTGTCTAAGAGCAAAAATGCTCTAATGTATCAAATGGATTTTAATTTATATGCCTGTTTTTCGAACATTTTAACCGGTATTTCGTCGATCAATGATGAACAACTCCTGGCCGTCTACAACAGTACAAACTCAACAAACATATTAACTATTACAAAAATAATAAAATAACTTAAAAATTCATAACTTCATTCCTCTTCATTTTGGTCTTTGACATGAATACGCCAGCTGAGTCTTCTTAACTAGCTCCTGGCTAAGTTGGTTATTTCTCGTGACCGATGCTCAAGAGGCGTGTCCCTGGGCTGGACATGAGCTTCAATTATTAGGTAAAAACAAACTCTACTCTCGGACAACTTCATAATGTGGTCACATAATCGACTTCACTGTAATCTAGACTGTAGGTTGAGGTCACTCCTCCTTCACGATCGATGATATCTTTGTCGGAAGAGAAGAGCGATTCGGAAGCAGTGGGTAGCTTGGGTATAGCCTGATGATTGTGCTGCTGGTTGTCTGCTGAGCGCAGGCGTGAGGCTCCATAGATGGTTACTACAACGAGAAGAATAATGCTAAGAGCGGAGCCAATGCCAATGTAAGCCCAGGGTACCGACTGGAAGAAGCAGTGGGCAATCAGCTCATCGTGGCCCGACGGGCAATGGTGGATACCATCACACCACAGTTCCTGGCTGATGCATACCCCAAGTTCTGGGCACTCTTGCTTGCATACTTTGACGATACCCTCTTCTGACCAGTCATAATGCCTGGCTGGGGAAACCTGAAGCCAGGAGAGCATGTGTGGGCCTAGATCCGGACCGTGGCCACTATCCAGGATTTGTAAGATAAGTTTATCAGTGGATTGCTCTACCAGGGTGCTTGTGCCTCTCCACGCGAAGCTGAACAACTCAACCATATTCTTGCTGTTTGGGTCTGGACAAAGGACTCCGACGGGACGTAGGCGACCTACCTTGAACACGAGGAGACGCGTTGAGGTAGAGCAGTTTCTGTCCATGTAATCGTAGCCACGGATGCGGAAGTAAATTGACTTTTCTTTGTCGGATGTCTGCAAGAGCCAAGGGTAATTATCACAAGGTTTATCCTCGGTGGCGTTTGCCCTTTGGAAAACAATTTTACCATTGATCCCTTGGAGCCGCTGCTCCTTCTTGCACGACACCTTCTTGATGAATTCGTACTGGGCTTCGAACATGAAGTCAAGGAAGTCATGGGTGTTATCCATGTTGTTGACCTCGAACCTGAGACGGAGTTCCCGGGAGACAGAGTCATAGGAGATGGGTAGCACCTTCGAATCACAGGTGCACAAACGAGGCACGTCAATGTTGTTCCAGGGATACTCCGACACGGTCAGGGAAGCGAACTGCCCGTATTGATTACTACAGTCGTGACCATGGGTGAAGTTATTTGTGGTTGTGTGGCAGGAGCGAAAGATGGAATGGAATTTGGTGATAGTGACTCGGATAACCTCATTGGTCCCAGCGACCAGACGGTACTGGCAAATAAGTCTTCGACGGTGCCACCTTCCGTAGAGAATGGATGTGCGGGGAGAAAAAAGTTGCCCAGCCTTGTGGGAAAACCCGTCACTAATGACTTCGAAGTCACACTTGGACCCGTTGCTAGGCCTGTAGCCTGGACGCGTGTTCACAAACTCGTATCGCAACACGAAGTTCATTTCAAGGGCAGCGGTTGATTCGTTGTAGTGTTGAATAACTGTCATTTTGGGGCCTCTCCCAACATAGGACTCATTCCGTGTGCAGGCTTTGGTTGGTCCATTCCTCCCTGGGCGAGGGGGGAGGTATTCTCGAGCGCACATGGGTGGAGGCCGCGTGGTACAGCGCTCCGTGAGAAGGACAGCTCTCCGTTGGGTGCCGTACGGGGCAGTTGTGTCATAATAGTTCCCATCATAAA
Organism: Ceratothoa steindachneri; assembly: GCA_963969495.1. Lineage (NCBI taxonomy): Eukaryota > Metazoa > Arthropoda > Malacostraca > Isopoda > Cymothoidae > Ceratothoa > Ceratothoa steindachneri. The sequence continues at coordinate 77,036,433 of OZ018328.1, forward strand.
TAAGGAGAGGATTTATACATTCAGTGAGGTTGCTGGGGTAGTGGCCCATTTTGGGCAATATCTCGTACTTGCGAAAGTGGAGCCAAACAACCTCGTGGGGTTCCCCGTGGAAGAGGTATACGCAAGTAGAATTCCGTGGTTGAGTGTTTATGACCGAAGTCACCTCTCCAGTCATGTTGTTAGCACTGAAAATGTGAAACACACACTGCCTGTTTCGAGCGAACTCCCTCGAATCCATGTTAAGGTAGGTTACATTCACACTAAGTTCGAACCCCATGTTCTTCGGCATGGTGCTCGCTTGGGTAGGTTCATCAAAGCGGGATGTGCTGAAGATGGCTAACATTTCAGGCCCTGTCGAGGTGATTGGGGGAAGGGTTCCATAACCACAGACCTTAATGAGGACTGGAGCATCGGTCGAGTTCCCGTCATAGACGACCAGATGATCGTGAACTAGGTCGCACGAGCCCCAAATCTGAAATTAAATTAAGCAATAGTGATTTTAGTATTTTGTCGATATAACCCATTAAAGCATGTGACCCCAAAAAGGACAGTCAGAAAATTAGTCAATTATCGGGTAGGATTTTTTTTTTAATTTTATGGGCCCATCTGGCGACAGCTTACTAGGGCAAAAGTCGACGTACTCACAACATAGCCTACTACTAGGCTATATTAAAAAACAAATGACAATATGTCAATAACAAATAACAACGATACAAAGGACAGAGGCTAAAATAACAACAAAAAAGAAAACAAAGCAAAAAGGCAACAAGGAGGAAGCCTCCTCCAAATGGTCGTGTAGTCCACAAGTCTGTGTGCACGAATCAGTCCACAGTACAAAGGACAAGCGGTATTCACCCCTCGCGTCCTGGTGACGAACAGTCTGGGGGACAACGCACTCGTCACTATAAGGCGCAGGCAAGTGTTCCATCAAATGGCGGTGAGTCCCGCGAGTGTGTCCAATTTAAGGATGACAGAGAGCAACTTGAAACCGTCGCAGTTTGGGGGGATAGGTCCATGGGAGCAGTCACGGCGCAATGGCACGTAACTTTAAGTTCCCCTCGATCGTCTCCCATCTTCTTTGCCAATTTGTTTGGAGGGCTGCCCATATTACTGCCATGTTATCGGTGTGAGGAAGAGCGAAACGCTGGTCTGGTCGCTCAGTCCTCGTGATTTCTTTGGTGCCTTCATCCGTGCGCTCATTCCCCACAGTGCCTACATGTCCAGGAACCCAGCATAAAATAATCTCGACTTCGCTCGGCTCTCCAAAACGTGGTGTCATGGATATCGCGAACCAGAAGATGCGGAGATTCCAATGCCCCGAGGGCACTCAGCGCGCTTTGTGAGTCTCTATAAATCACAATCCTGTCTCCGAACCGGGCACGTCACGTTATCTACCATACCGAGCAGTTTATTGCAATCACCTCGGTAGCTAAGACAGACGCAGCGCCTGGCAGAGTCCCGCTGACTTCAAACAGCGGAGATACGGCGTGGAAACTGACCCCCTCTTCGGACTTGGAGCCATCCGTATACACTGACATGGTTCCAGCGTGACACGAAGTGTGCTCCCAAAAGGCTGAACGCAATAGTCTAGACGCTGTAGAAGCTTTGGAAGCAGATGCGTGATCACAAATAGTAAAGGTGGTAGCCTCCAGGGTAGCGTCCTGGGTAGAACCAGGGACGCCACCGACCCGAGAGCTATACTGAGCTCTCGAAGTAATTTTCTAGCCGTAAACCCAAAAGGCTTAGGGTATGACTGGCGTCTGTCGGTGGTATAGGCACCGTCGAGCTGTTGGCGAGTGAGGAGGCGTTGGGCTCGCGCGTACAGCCGAATAATGTACTGTAGACGGCGCAGACTGAGTGGCATCTCCCCAGCATCGACAAGTATGCTCTCAATGGGGGAGGTGCAGAAGGCACCGGTCGCCAGGCGAAGGCCGGTGTGGTGGATCGAGTTCACCTTCCGTAATACACGCTCGGCTGCGTATGCATAATACTCGCATCCGTAGTGAGCTTCGAACGAACAAAGGATCGATAAAAAAGTAATGCAGTAGCCCTATCAGCGCCCCATGCACTGAACGCCACGGAGCGAAGAATATACATGGCGCGGGCACAAGCGACCTTAAGCCTGCGAATATGAGCCTCCCAGGTGAGGCGTCGGTCAAATACAAGACCAAGGAAACGGTGCGAGTCCACCATTTCCAGGAAAAACATATTTAGAAACAAGTCCTGGTCTTGGTCAAGAAAAACCGAAGCCTGTGAGCTACGGCATAGTGAGAGACAAGGTTCAATGCCTGTTGGAGACGACGCTCCAGAGCTGGCATCTGGGCCAAGGTCTTCCCCGTAGAGCGTAGCGAGAACATCTTCCGGCAGCACCAAGGTGATGCCGTTGATGCTCAGGACAAAGAGTGTGACACTGAGGACACTTCCCTGCAGGACACCTTCTTCCTGCTCCATTGGGCGGGAGATGGCTACCCCTGCCCGTTCTCTGAATCGACAATCTCGCAAAATTTTATCGGGTAGGAAGATATCTTCTGCGAATGAAAACAAATATTTTAGAGTAATTATAGTTATACATATCCATACCTAAACACATATTTTGAGAGTCTGATATGTTAAATGAAAATAATTATGATTCTTAAAAACAAAGAGAAGATATACTTTATTTTTATTTCCTATTTCGAGGGCATAACCAACATTTTTTGAAAAATGGTTCATAAAGATAATGATGAATTTAAAGAAACTGACAATGTGTATAAAGTGCAGAACCCGAATATCTAGTAGATAGACGACTCAGGGAACAATGAAATCAATGAGAGCGTATTGCAGAAACTTTGGTTAAAGGAGAAAAGCTGACGATGATCTCATCTAGATTTTATTTAATGAATGGCAAACACTAACCAGGGCAGTGATATAACAACAGCCATTAATTACTTTTTTAATCCATACCTATTGAGGTTCTACCGTAAGCCCTTGCACATGAAAAAAATATTTAAAAACAAGAAAAGAAAAACAAAATAAAACTAAGAGAAAACAAAAAAAAATAATAATACCATGGCTTCTGAAGAATGCAGGCCTCCGTCGTGGAGTTTAAGATACCCTCAGCTATAGGGATGCGGCCTACCCCTGCGACGTAACAATAGCCTCCGCTAGGAGGATGCGGGCCTATGCTAGTGTCCTGAATATACTAAGCTCTAAAAGGATACGGGCCTACAATTAGGACGTAAAATAACCCTGATCTAAAAGGATGGGGACCTACCGCTCGGACTTTAAAAAAAAAAACTTATCTAAAAGAATGGTCATCTACCGCTCGGACATTAAAACCCCTTATCTAAAAAGATGCGGGCCTCCACCAGCGTCCTGAATATACCCTGATCTAAAAGGATACAGGCCTACTGCAGGGACGCAAAGTAACCTCAGCTAAAAAGATGCAGGTGCACGCCAGCGTCGTGAATATACCCTTATCTAAAAGAATACGGGCCTACAGCTGGGACATATTAATACCTATAGCTACAAGGAAGCGGGCCTCCGCCAGCGTATTGAATATAACCTGATCTAAAATGATGCGGGCCTAACTATAGGACGTAAAAAAAATTATAATAAAGGATGCAGGCCTAACGGCGGGACGTAAAATGCCCTCAGTAAAAAGGATGCGTGCCTCCGCCAGGTTCGTGAAGATACCCTGATCAAACCGTTGGGGATCTATCGCTGGGCCTTAATTAAAAAAAACATTTTCTAAAAGGATGGGGGACTAACGGTGAGACGTAATAATACCTTCGATAAAAGGATGTGGGCTCTGCCAGCGTCGCGAATATATCTGAATATAAAATGATGAGGGAATACCGCTGGGACGTAAAAACCCTTATCTAAAACGATACTGGCCTATCGCTCGGATACAAAATCCTTATCTAAATGGATGCGGCCCTATCGATGGGAGGTATAAAAGCCCTGATCTAAAAGGATGCGGGCCTAACTATGGGACGTAAAAAATTTATCTAAAGGGATGCGAGCTTAACGATAGGACATAAAAATACCTTCAGATAAAAGGATACAGGCATCCGCCAGCCTTGTGAATATACTATGAAAGGATGCGGGCCTACCGGTGGGACGTACAAAAAACCCTTATCCGAAAGGATATAAAATACCGTTAGGGAAAAAGTTGCGGGACTCAGCGTCTTGATCTAAAAGGATGCGGGTCTACCGCGGGGAATTAAAAAAAAATAACTAAGTAAATGCAAGCCTATCGCTAGGACGTAAAAATTCTCTCACCAAAAGGATGAGGGCCTACGCGGGCGTAGTGAATATACCCTGATCTAAAAGGATGCGGGCTTACCGCAAGCACGTAAAGAAAATATATAAAATAATGCATACCTAACGCTGGGACGTAAAATACCCTCACCTAAAAGGATGCGGGTATCCGCCAGCGTCGTGAATATACTCTGATCTAAAAGGATGTGGGCTTACCGCTGGGACGTAAAAAAAAAACTATCTAAAAGAAAGCGAACCAAACGCAAGAACGTAAAAATACCCTTAACTAAAAGGATGCGGGCCTACCTTTGTGACGCAAAAAACCCTCATCTAAAAAGATGCGGGCCCACCACTTCGAGGTAATTATATACTCAGGTAAAAAGATGCGAGTATCCTCCAGGGTCGCGAATATACCTTGATCTCTAAGACTGACAGCCTACCTATGGGACGCAAAAAAAATTATCTAAAATGATGCAGGCCTAACACTGAAACGTAAAAATACCCTCTGCTGAAACGATGCGGGCCTCCATCAGCGTCGTAAATATACCCTGATCTAAAAGGACGCGGGCCTACCACTGGAACGTAATTATAACCTAGCCAGCCGTATGGGATGCGGGCCTACCTTTGTGACGCAAAAAAAAAATCATCTATAAAGATACCCTCAGCTAAAAGGATGCGGGCCTCCGTCACCGTCGTTAATATACCTTGATATAAAAGGATGAGGGCCTACCGCTAGGACGTAAAAAAAAACTTATCTAAAAGGCTACGGACCTATCGCAAGGATACAAAAAAAACATCTAAAAGGATGCGGACCTACCGCTGCGGCACAAAAAAACTTATCTAATAGGATGTAGGCCTAACGAAGGGACGCAAAAACATCTTCTGCTAACAAGATTCAGGCCGGCGGCAGCGTCATGAATATACCCTGATCTAAAATTATGCGGGCCTACCGCTGAGTCGTAGTAATACCCTCAGCTAAAAGGATGCCGGCCTCTGCCAGCATCGTGAAGATACACTGATCTAAAAGCATGCGGGCCTACCGCTTGGATGTCAAAAAATCCTTATCTAAATGGATGCGGACCTATCGGTGACACGTATAAAACCCCCTATCTAAAAGGATGCGGACCTACCGCTGTAACACAATAAACCCTTATCTAAAAGGAAGCATGCCTAACGCTGGGACGCAAAATTAGGCTCCGCTAACTCCTAGGGTGCCGGCTGATGCCAGCGTCATGAATATAGCTTTATCTAAAAATATGCTTGCATACCGCTGGGACGTAACAATACCTACAGCTAAAACGATGCGGGCCTCCGCTCGCAACATGAATATATCTTGATCCAAAATGATGCAAGCCTACCACTGAGACGTAAAAAAAAACCCCTCAGCTAATAGGATGCGGGCCTTCTCCAACGTCGGGAATATACCTTGATCCAGAAGACTACCGACCTACCGCTGGGGCGCAAAAATACCCTTCGCTGTGAGGATTCCGGCCTTCGCCAGCGTCATGAATATACCGTGATCTAAAAGGATGCGGGCCTACAGCTGAGACGTGAACAAAACTTATCTTAAATAATGCGGAACTAACCCTTGAAACCCCATCATGAAGAATCCTTAGCTAAAAGGATTCGGCCCTATGTCTGGGATTTGAAAACAACGTCACTTAATTGGGTCGTTCCAAGCGAAATTGAGATGGCTCGCGGGGGAGAGTCCTGTCTCTACGAACTTGAGGGCGGCGCCGCAGCCTTACGCGCAAGAGATACTTCATCACCAGATTCAGACGGTAACCAACCCCGCCCTCCCGGTACTGTTACACGTACCCGCAGCTCTGCCAGACTTGGTATAGAAGAAACTCAAAATATCGAACCTTCTTCCCTTGTGTTGTGGTTGCATGATTGTAAGGGATTTCCAACGTGCCACCCTATCAGACCCTCTGCAAGGGGGTCAATAATGGAACAGGGGCAATAACCCTTGCTATAACTGAAACCTGGAGGAGCATCATGCCTTCCCTACCCCATTGCCCTAAGAGAAACTGGTGCTCTCTCACGGGTTGTCTTTGTCACCTCTTTTAAATCTCCCGCTAGTTTTTCGACGCCTGCTTAGACTCAGTAAAGGGTGAAAGAGGGTGTTAGACGGTCTTAAAAAACTATCAGACCCAATAGTCGTATCATTGTGAGCGGGTTCCCAAATCGTGTTACCTTCCCGAACATGGGTGTGTGAGGGTTGGTAACTGTTCAAATGACGTTTAGCGTGGAAAGGGGGGAAGTGAAGGATCGCGGAAGATAATAAACACATATTTGGTTGGGGGAGGGGTGGGGAGGTGCCAGCAAAATTAACTCTGTAGATGCCTTTTATTTCTCATGGTGGGGGGGCAAACAGTTTAATGTTGTGTGTCCCTACCATGCCTATATACAGGGTATAACAGCCATAAAAGCGATTCCAAACAAACCCCATCCAGAAACTTTACATATCCGATGAGGTTTAACTTTGCTGAAGTGGAGAGCGGTGTTTCGACTCTGCCGCGCCTTAGCCCTCGCGGAAGAAGAAAGTAACCCGTATAAAATAATTGATAGATTAGTGGGAGGGTGTATGCTGAAGCGATTAATAAGAACAAGCATTAACTCAAGGTGTGTAAAAATGTGAGATAGACAAACATACAAAAGTGAATTTAAAAAAAAAGAAAAAAAAAACTCAAAATGGCTGAAATTGCAAAACTAATAAACCGTGAATGTTGAGAGCAGCATCCTCTCTTGACGAACAAAACAAACCAACCTAATGTTGGTCCAGAATGGTTCTTTGGAGTGCATGCTTTATATACACATATTTATGTACACATTTGTTCGTGGACCAATAAGATGCCCTCTCAACACGTTCACAACATGCCCAACACAGATAAGACATATACAGGATCAATGTGAGAACCTCGTCCAGTTGGTGGAAATTATCAACCATCAAGGGATAGTTAACTTAACAACCAGCTCAGCATGACGACTATCACTAGTAAATGAGAGCGTTAAACACCAGGGAAATAACAAATACGGATTTTTACACCCTTGGGGTACGAGAGAGGGCATGCTTTGACCCCCGATGGACCTTTATACTGACCTGAAGTCCGGGCGGTGAGGGTTTTTGATTGGGCAGTGCCGATCTGTCCTTGATGTTGAATTTGAGGGGGTCCGTCTGGAAGATGGAGATAAGGGGGCGAGCGTAAGGGACGTACCGCGTCTGGCGGATGAGGTAGTGGCAGGTGACGTGACGGGGGTACAGCCCCGGATAGTTGGGGGTCTGTACGGAACATGCGCTCTCGTCGCAGTTCACGAAGAACCGGTCACACAAGGACCCTACCGACAAGGAATGATTAGGTTCCTGTTAGTGGGTTAGAGTTAGGAATGAGCATTTACCAATTGTAGTGTGCAGGAAGTGAGTAGTGGCGGCAGCACTTTTACCTGACGCTAATTTGCCCCGGAATTTCGGCTCGTGGGGTCCGCCATAACGCAAAAAAGCGTCTCGCTGGCGGAGAGTTTTGTAGCTGAGACGGAACTTGAAGGGCGACTGGAGAAGGTTCTGTAAATGGGAGGAGAATGAATGAAAGAGGGAGTTGTATTGTGATAGTTTAGAAGTAACAAAGAAGGTGGAAAAGTTGGAGGAACAAGAGGAATTAAGTCTTATTTAAACAAGGTTAACAGACCTAAATCGCGTGGTCTAAATTATTCTGGCTTATGACCTTATGACCATATACCCTTACGACCTTCAAAACTTTCAATAATTCCCGGACTAGCCTCGGGAGGAACTTGGTAATTATATCATTCGAAAGAGAATGTTAAACAACATAAGGGTTTCAAATTTCATTAGAATCGGCCGAATAGTTATGATGTAATTCCCATAAAACTTATTGAAAAGTAAAATGGTTATCTTCCGACCGACCAACCTACCGACCAACATAGTAACTTAGAGTGTCGCGACCACGCGAGTCAAAACAGCTGTATTTTGCGAGGATGTACATAGGAAAAACAGTCGTTGCCAATGTGTGGCACTCGAGAAATAACGTAACAGAATAAAAACTTGAGATTTACAATTAAAGTACTGTACCAACGTTTTACGTTTGAACTTTCCCACATTTACAGCATTATTTATTACATTCATTCCAATCCATAAAAAAAGGGAGGAAAACGATGTAAACAACCCTTGTCTTTTGCACATTCCCATACGAACAAACGATAAAAGTTAGCCTTTTCTTCAAACTAAAATGGGACAGATCTTCAATATTAAAGAGTTTGAAGAAGTAAATGCGAGAAGCGAAAGATACGAATGTAAAGCAAACAACTTGAGCCTTAAGTGCCGGTGAGATGGCAATTAAAGAGGTATAAATAGTAATAAGAGAGTGGCTCAGCTTCTTTTATGGCGGGTTTCAAATGGCCCTTACACTTGAAGGCGTTTGCACAGTGCCACGAGATAGTGGCAAAGGTCAGACGTTGAGGAGACGGTGCTACTCAATTATGTGATCTACAAGCAGCATTCTGCTGAAGTGTGCGTCCGCGCTTCTGCTAAAGTTTTTTTTACGTACATTTTGAAAATATAAAGAAAAAAAATTTTACATAGTAAAAAATATAAAGTCTATGATGAGATTAAGATGGGTATGATTAGAAATCATTTGCAAATTTTAATATGGATTAAAATCAGTAGTAGGATTCCAAAAGCTTTTAACAAGGCCCCCTAGGAACCTCCGCTCCTATTGCGAAAGGGTTGGCGCTGGTTAAGTTACTTGAGGTGTACCACGAGAAACTCGCTAATTTCATCTAGATTTTATATGTTGGAAAATTATGCGTTCAAATACGGCCAATTTATTCGTAGCGTTTCTTAATGATATTCAAATGGTTTACAGCCGCTGATGTAATTATGAATAAATCATATTATTTTTATTTTCTTCATAAAAATTGGGTAGATATCAGTTTTTCCGTAAATACAAAGGTAAATTACGCTCTCCATTTGTGGATCCAATGCTAAAGAATTCTAGACGGGTGTAGATCATGTACTTGAGTAACACCATGTCAACATAGGGGTGGCGACAAGAAATTGGGGAGGCTGATGACTCTTTTCTGAACCCTTAAGAGGAATATATTGCTTGTCTCACATGTTTCTTAATTTAATGAATGAATGGATGCTTCGTTCGAGGCTTAATGGAAGGTAAAATGTCATTTGCCATTTGATGGCATAGGTGAAACAAATGGAAATTTATCAACAACTCCCTTTCTCAACGCCATATCCGTTATATCACCGTTAAATCATCATTATATCTATCTACCGTCTCCCTCAACACATTCACAACATGCTCAACACATATCAAACAGATTACACATTTGCACATATTATACGTATTACACACATGCTAGATCGATGGGAGAACCACGTCCAGTCGGTGAACTTAACAACCATCGAGCCGATGGTTAACTTAATAACGACCTCATTTTGACGACTAATTACCCCCCCCCCCCCAGTACCCATTCGGGAGGATAAGCTTCCTTGGCCATCCCCCCAACCCCCACTCCCCTCTTTCATTCACTTCTGTACCCAGTCCTTTAATCTCCCCTCCCCCCTCATCAAGCGTTTTGACCTTAATGGTGAGCGCGAGGTGGAGGACACTGCGGCCTCCAATTAAACCAACGAGGGAACTTTAATTCGGTACATAATTAAAAGGAGGATCGAAACATTAAAGAAAAGGAAAATAAACACAGAGAAAAAGAATTGTGGAAAAGGTGGGGATAACAAAGAAAGGAGAATGAGGTTTATGACGAATAAGAGGACAAGGAGAGGAATTTAGAGTAGGAAGAGAGGAATTAGGAGGAGATAAATTAAGAAGAGGAGGTGAATTTGCAGGAGGAGGAGAATTAGGAACAAGGGGGCATTAGATCGGGAGAGGAATGAGGAGGAGTAGAAGAATTAAGAGACAGAGAAGAGGAGTTAGGATATTGAGGAGAGTAAAAAAGGGGAAAGAAAGGAATTAAGGGGGGGAGAGGAATTAAAAGGGGGTTGGGAATTGGGAGGAGGAGAGGAACTAGGAAAGGGAGAGGAGCTAGGACTAAAGGAATTAGGAGAACACAGATTAGGAAGAGTAAATAAATTAAAAGGAGAAGAATTGGAGTCGGAGGATAATTAGTCCGGAGAAAAAGCAGGTGGAGAGGAATTAGGAAAGCAGGTGGAGAGGAATTAGGAAATGATGAGGAATAAGAAGAGGGGGGGAGGAGTAATACTGGAATTAAAAGGGATAAAGGAATTAGGAGTAGAAGGAGAATTAAAATAGAGAGATGAACTAGTACACGGATGCGAATAAAAGAAGAATTAGGAGCAGTCAATGAATTAAGAAGTGGAGAAGAATGAGGAGAATCAAAGAATGGAAAACGAGAGGAATTAAGACATGGGAATTGATTTAGAGGGAAGTGAAGGGGATAAGAGGATAAGAGGAATTTGATAGAACAGAGGAATTATTATAAGGAGTGAATGAATTATAAGAAGGAGATGACCTAGCTGTAGGATAGGAATTAGGAGGTGAACCAGAATTAAGAGCAGGAGAGGATTAGGAGAGGGGGGGAAATTAGGAGGAGGAGGAGGGGGATATCAGGAGGAGGAGGAGAATTAGGGAAAGAAAAATTACGAGTTGGAGGAGATTTAGAAGAATGAGATGAAATTGGGTGTGGAGATGAATTAAGGAAGAGGGAGGAATTAGGTAATAGAGAGGAATTAGAAGGATAATAGGAATAAAGAAGTGGCAAGGAATTAGGAGGAGGGACGAAATTAAGAGGAGGAGGAAAGGAGTTAGGAGGAGGATGAGAACAATTAGAAAGTGGAAAGGAATTAGGAGAAAGAAATGAATTAGTAGGACATCAAAAGGACTTAGGAAGAAGAGAGGAATTAAAATATGAGATGAATTAAAAGGAAAGAAAGTAGGAAGGGGAGAGGAATTAGAAGTAGGAAAAGAGTTAGGAAAAGTATAATAATTAGGAAGAAAAAAGGAATTAGGAGAAGCAGATTTCGAAGAAGTGGAGGAATTAGTAGGATGAGACGAATTAGGATGAACAAAGGAATCAGTAACAGGAGATAAATAAAGAAGATGAACGAACTTATTAGGACAAAGAGAGGAATTCTTATGAGGAGAGGAATTAGATTGGTTAGTAGTACAAATATGGGGAGGAGAAGATGAATTAGGAGAAAGAGAGCAACTAGAAGGAGGAAAGGAATTAGGATGAGTTGATGAACTAAGATGGGTTGAATTTGGTAGAGGAGAGGAATTACGAGGATGAGTATGAGAAAGAAGAATATAAGATGGAAGAGAAAGATGATTAGGAAAGACATTAAGAGGCTTAGAAAGAAGAATGGATAAGACGCGACGTTTCGCGCAACCACCGACCGCTTTGGTTGCCACTAGTTTTTTCTTCTTCTTTTTACCCTATGTTCTTCTTGCCCAGCCAGTATATACCCTCCCCCCCTTCCCCTAGCGCTTCTGACCTTGGCACTGGCGCTGATGAGACTCACCGAAAAGTGGATGTACTCCATTGGTATGAATTGCTTGAGGGTAAGTGTTACAGTTTCGGTCTCGCTGTAGTAGATGTTGAATCCTCTGCCGTCGCCGCACCAGTAGCCGTCGCTGTAGGGCCTGTCGCGCTCTGTGATCTGCATCCACCCTTGAGGGCACCCGCTGTTGTAGCTGAAGAAGTCCCCCAACCTGCCGGGGAAGGTAAAGGATACCCGTTACAACCTTCAATTGCGCTCAGCTCCGTCTTTTAACTTGTTTATTCAGTTCACTGGACGCAGTGGACAGTGATGTCCAACCCTCTGGAACCCTGGGAAAGAAATAACACGATTTCAATGCCATGGGAATGAACTAACCTCTATTCAATGCCATGGGAAAGAACTAACTACAACCCGATGCCATAGGAAAGAACGAACCCCGATTTAATATCAATGTTCTCAGGTTTATGTAATTATTAATTTCAGGCTAAAATTGACGCAGAGCGGAACCAGGGAACAGTGGAATTAATAGGAGGGATTGTGCAGCGGATCAGTTCAAGAACCATTCATCGAAATCCCCAACTGATGGGATAAATGAAGAATAAGGAAGGGTTCGTGGGTGCCTATAACTCATAGTGTTACGTAATAAGATTCCAAGAGGCACCATACATTCACTCAGAATGACCCTTTTGGATCAAGAAGAAAGATACTCTAAAGATACAAAATTTGTATTAGTAGATTCCCTGGTTCCTGAAATGCGCCGAAGCCCTTGCGGGCTTTACCGTAAACCTGGTCAATCTACTCGCCTCGTTCTCTATATCGATTTAGTCGTTGCATCTCTCATTCGTCGTTTCCCCCTAAGCAACGAGTTGAAAAACATCTATTTTCTTAATTTTCTCACCCTTCTCCCTTTCCATCTCCCTCTAAACCCAGACGGCGCATCGACTGATCCGGAAACGACACAGGAAATCCACCGGAAATAATTACGCGCCTGGAACTTAGAACGGAATATTTTTCTAGCATCGACACCACGGTGACCCCCCCACCCCCACCTTCCCCACCTCCTACCTAATTTGCCTCTGTTCAGGCGCCGAAGGGAGATGGGAAAAAGGGTAATGGAAGGAAGAAAAGGAGTATATATAAAATGTGGGGAGGATATACTCGTAACTAAGGTGAGATCGAAAATTCTGTCGATTTCACGGCAAACAGGAACGCACGTCCTCGCTGATAATGTCTAACTCCGAATATAGTTTCAGCTTGGACCATTGGTCCTGTGCCTTCTGGTTGAAAGTTCTGTTGCTATTTTCCCTTTTACTTTAAACCACACATACAAAGAGATTTTCCTATTTGATATTACGACCGTAAATTTCACAGCGTAACGCGTTTATGCTCTGCTTTTCCTTGCTTCACGTTTGATCTCTCTTTTAGGAAGCGCTGGCATTATCAGAGTCGAGATGTGCTAAAATGAGACGCAGCCTGGACGTGTTAATTTCCAAGTTAAAAAAAGAAGTCTTTTGCGTGATTTTTTTTTATCCACGCCCTGGTTGCGTTTAACAATTTGAACCAAAAGGATTTCGAACGCTGATGATCTCGTATAAGCTTAACAAAGCAAAATGACGCGCGTCAGGAAAGATGAAAAAATCAGCGGGATTCTTTCGATCCAATCTCTTAATCTATGGTAGGACGCTTACAACTAAGTCGAATATATAGTAACGCTGTATAGTATGATGGATTTTCCACGTTAACTATATAGCTATACTTAGCTACCAGGTAGATAAGGTGAGGAAATACTTCCAAGGACTTGTATATCTCTCAGTAAAATGGAAGCTACAGTAGCTAGAAGCGTAGCAAACAACATTTTTTCTCATTCGAACCATTCGGAGAGAACAGTTTACAGAAGCCATACTATGGCAAACTATACATCTATAGCGTAATGAAAGGGAATTATTAAAATGTCAGAGGGGTAATTGAGACGAAAGATGAAGTTAAACGTAAGAGAAACTTTCTAATCTGAAAGACGTTGTAGATGTTCACAAGTCTAAATTGACCTAGACAAAGTACCTGGTAGCAATAAATTCTTGTAAGGGCTCTTCAAGGTCATGGGCCTACAAAAGACGCTCCTATCTACCAATGATGAAAACATTCGATAGATGAAGCGAATTTTCAAAGCACCTTGGAAGGCACTAGGATAGGGTAAGAAAGGTATAGCAACAGTTAGTTCATTCCGCATGCGTGCTTTTGTGGGGTTAGGAACTTAGCAGGTTAAATTGTTAGATTTTTGGTAATTTTGAATAAGAGTAATAGTTCTTCGTATCAAGTAATAGTGCTATAGGAGTAATATTTCGATGGCGGAGAAGGTCTATCCCCCTTTATTGAGGTAATATAACGTCAATATTTCAACCTGATACTACAACTAAAGAATTTTTCCAACGCCATCTTGAATTGGTAATGATACGCCTAATTTAAGCTCGCGCGTTAGTTTTTATTTTCCACGCGTTTTAGGATACTAAAGACTGTAATATTGCTTTTTATCGTTGTAATAGCGTCCTAGGGGTGATATTCCGATAGAGGAGTGAGTCTATCACACGTTATGAAGTTATAAATAGACAATTTTTCAACAGGATGCTGAAACACCACCATTCTTATACGACGCCAGCTTGAATTGCGAACGCTCGGGCGCGCGTTTCACTATTTGTTCCGGAATCGGACTCAGATACGCTATATCGCTCGCTTACGGGAAATGACCAGAACATCTCCAACACGTTGTTTTGGGACATAAAATCTGTTTTATGGCGTTTTTAGTTACCATCGAGTTACCTTCACATTTATGTGAGCGCAGCTACCATGAAAAGTAAGCAATTCGGGGCGAAAATAAGCGATTTACGGAGACAACGACGATGACAAATCGTTAACTTAACCTAACCAAGCCTACAGAACTTTACCAAATCTAACCTAACCTAGCCTTTGTATGTCGAGTTAGGTTAGGAGTTCCAAACCTATATCATGACCTCTTTCTCATCTTTACCCCATAACATTACCGTTTCTCATCTTACCCCCATAACATGACCCCATTCGCATTTAGCTTATTTCTTCATAACCTCATTCCCTCATTCATGAGTATTTATATCTTCTTCTGCATCCACCATTTTCAAAGCGCTTTAAAAATAGTGCTTGAAAACTTAGGTGAAACTTTGGATTTCTAGCGTCGAGGTAGCGGGTGAAATTGCAAAAAAAGCGAGCACTAAATTTCGGGTGATCCTAGGGAGTTAGTCGCTTATTAGTGTCATTCAGAGTCTGACACGCGGGCGCAGGAAGCCCAATCTAGACAGGTCAACACACACACAGTCAATGACAACATCGCTGTCTCTTATTTCTTCCTCTCTTCGAGCATAAGACACATCACTCTTCCTTCTCGAACTTTGCCGAAGAGGTTAACGTATCAGAAGACCGACAGGGAAACGCCGTAGTATCCGGAATTCCATGAGGTCCATTTTTTTCGCCTTATTGCGACATCTTTAGGAATCAGGAACCGATCAAGAATCAGCAACGAATTAGGAATCAAGAATCATGAACAAATCAAGAAGCAGTAACTAAGAAAAAAATCGGGAACTAGTTACTAACCGAGAATCAGATAGGAATAATTAGAAAGGTGGAACAAATCAATAATCACGAATCAAGAATATTAAATCAGGAACTTATCAAGAAACATGAACAAATCGGAATCAAGAATCAGGAATGAGAAACCAATTAAGAATCATATATCAGGGCCTAATCAAGAATCAGATACCAATCAGGGATCAAGAATCATGGCAGCCTCATGGCAACTATGATGCATATGGCAACCTTAACAACCATGACACATAACTATGACAAGTATAGCAACCATTCCCTCATGAATACCGTGAGACCCATGGAAACCAGCTTAAAGGAAACTGAATTTGTCTCCTCTGAAACGACTCAGAGCAAAGGTTAGACAAAATGTCAGACTTAAAAATGTAGTTCATTTTCCATCCTATTTTTTTGTGGCCCCAAATTATAAAAATAGCCGCAAATTGAGATTTTTAATGGAAAAATAGTTTCCATCTTTAGATGACAAGCAGAGCTTTTAAGAATTGTCTCCATTAGTCAATAGAAAAAGGAATAAAATATGACAAAGGACTTTACAATTGACAATCTAAGGAAGGGGTATTACACAGGGAGCTTGGAAGAAGGAGGATAGGGAGTCTTCATCGAGGTCCTTTTGCTCCTTTTATTTTTTTCCTCTAGTTGGTGAAAATTGATAGAAGAGGTTTAAGGGTACAAATGAATACACTACCAGAACATGTCGTGAAACCTCCCAGTGTAAATATGTTTAAAATTTGGTTGTATGAAATTATACACACAATGTCGCTTTAGAGGAAGGCGTTACAGTGATTGATAATAATAATGATTTTTGTTAAATAGGTAATCAAGCTTGCGGAAACCTCCTCCAGTGGGCTGTAAGGCATTTGAAGGTTCCGTATTTCGTCGTAACTAACAACAATAACATAACTTGGAACCAACAAAGGAGCAAAAAAAAAGAACAACCTAATGGCTGGGGGTTTTATTAAGAGCTTAGAGTTATATAGAAAAGGGGATTTTTTTCAAATATGTGGTATACTACCGACATAAACTATCTACCCACATTTATGATGTTCGAATATGCAGTTTTACCGACATATATGTGCTAATGCGTTAATTACACTTGTATTTGTAATCCTGCCTTTAATGAGTTCCTGTCTTACCTCGTATTTCGAACCTAATCTGTTCAGGTTGATGGCGTTTCCTCCCTTACTTTTCTTCTCCTTTATGGTGACTCGCAAAGACCTACCCTCGGTCCAGTCCTCTCCGCCAATTGGTAGACTTTTATACCTTCTTGACTTTTGATGTCGCCTCTACTCCAACGGCAAACAAATTGTTTTATGTTTTTACAATTAACAATCTCAATTAACCCAACTATTACAAACAGGTTTTCAGCGATAACTTTCTAAAGCTGACGAATGAAAAGATGAAAGATCAGTTTTGCATCCTCACCCAAATGAACAATGAGGCTTGGCTTCTTCTCTAAATCTTGGCGTTTTATCCATTTATCTCTTTATTTCTGTTGTGGATGTAATAATCTTCAATGTCGTGTTGCCTTCAAGAATAACTTTACAGTTTTCAGTGGTTCGTTCCTTCTTTGACCACAGGGGTTTTGTACCTAATAGCTTTGTCTTTGTTTTTTTCTTGTTTCCACAACCGTAATTTTTACTTCTACGATGCCCACACCTCTACACTGCTCACTTTTAGATCGCTTGGGGCTATGTCTATTAGCCTCGATCTAAAATTCAATATGCTCCTTCTCTTAGACAAATTCATCACCTCTACTTCGTGGTAATCTCTCCCGTACTGCTTGCGCCCCCTCCTCATATCTTTTGTTTCTACCCCGTTCACTCGTTCCACTTTTCTCTATCCCATCTTTGGTCTATGGGTGACCGATCCTTTTCCGTTAGGTCTTAGTAATTTTTGTTCCTCCCAACTTCTCTTTCCTTTCAACCGAGATCTAAAGACCTTTCTCTTTGACTTATTTCTCCTATTTTTCTACTTCTGTCTCTTCAACCGCTACCGTGCAAGCGTTCCTTTCCCTGAAAAATGCCATAGGCAAAAATGCATTATGGCTCATTATGTTAATATAATGTTACGTTGGAAAATGGGAGAAAACACAGAGAAGAGAAAAAGAACGCCTCAAAAAGATGACATGTTTTTACAGAGAAACAGCTTGGTTATGAGAACGTCGCTGTTTTAGCGTCATTATTATAGAGTAATGCAATCTTTGAACAGGAGATATAAACGCAATGCCACATAACTCTTTCTTACATGCCATCGAACCTATCGCGAGAGATCAGGCATGCACATTGACTCAATTTCTCATTATTATTCTTTCCCTCACATTTCACATTCGACCGCTTGGTAACCACATCAAACGCGAAACCTCTCTCCTTTCATTCGGTGGGAGCTATTCAAATTCTCTTGCTCTCAAAGAACGGCCAAGTCCCGCTTTCTGGCAATCAATAAACTTTCGGAAAACCTTCACTGAAGTACATTTATATGTGGGATCAGAGTAAAAGGCCAATACAAGTTGGCTACATCGTACCCTTGCGGCTTCTTTGATGTTACCTGCCCTTGAGTCTCGCCTGAGACATTAACGTGTCATAAGACATGTTTTACATGTGAATATATTTCTCTTCGGCCACATGAGATATAATGCTTTAAATGTCATATATCACCACAGAAAAGTCTATTTTTACTGGATAAAATATTCATTCTCTTATCAAATGTACTTTTCACAAAAAACTAATATCCGTTAGTACTTGGGTAGAAAAGAGCGACAGAATCGTCCGACAGTCAATCTTCTTGGAAATTATTCTAAATTCTATTAATCATCATCTCATCATCACTAACTCTATAATTTAAGAAGGGGATTTTTTTAGTATTTAAATAATAATTTCATCTTAGATTGGTTATGACTTATGTTTTATTTATCAGTTATTTCTAATAATTCTTTATAATATCAAAAAACAAAATGGTGAAGTTCAGAAATAAATATAAGTATCGAAAATATGTTAATATTTTAAAACCCAAAGAATTACAAATCGTGAAGTTCCGAAATTTTAAAAAAATTTAACCATCCCTGCTTTTTTTTAGATTTTAAATTATAATCCTAGTAGCGAGGCGCAAGCTCCCCAAGTAGGGGAAAGTGGCGAAGCCATTGCCTGGTTTAGATAAAAATCAAACTAGAGAAATTCTTTAAATTTCAAGACGTTTGTGAAGTATGATATTTATTCCCTTCTCTCGATAGAAATTGATCAATTTTTCAACTCGAGTGAAAAGTTACATAAAATAGCAAAAAAGTAGATAAAGGAAAAACGGGTACATAAAAAAATTAAAGGCTGCATAAAAGGCAAACAAAGTACATAAAGGCAAAATGGTAAAATATATACAAAAGGTACATAAACGGCAAAGAGGCACATAAAAGGCAAAAAGTCGGTGGTAACTTCTATTAGAGAGCTCAATGAATGTGCCAGAAATAAATATAACTGCACTACAATAACCAAATATATTGTGCAGATGATAAAACAGATGGTGATGAAGTAGCTGCTACTTCTATATATAAGTTGAAAGTGGGAACTGTCATGGAGAATAGACACGAAATTTAACGACGTCAAATGATTACAGACTAGATTCTGCTGTGAAGTTAGGCGTCAACGCGACACTTCTAACCCGTTTAGGCATAGACGACCGCCAAATGAAGTTTTTATTTATGTAAATTGCCTAGACATAACCCGATTAATTCTGTTCCTACAGGATGGGCCGTTGTCAATGTATCATGCAACTTCCTTGTTAAAATCCGAGTCTGGATATGAACCTCATAGAACAAGAGCAGGCAGTAATTGACAAAACTATGCTTATAGGGTTTCCAAGGCCACACCTTTTAGTTCGCCATGCCATTTTTGGTCAAAGAATACATAAAGGTGCAATTTCAGAAGACACAATTACGTGCCTTGTCAAGTTGATCTTTTTAAAGAAGAAAATAAAAATCTACGTAATCAGAGCTACAGCTTAATTATTTAAAAATCTGATGCATACTCCATATTTCTAAAAAAAAAATATTTCTTCAGAAAAAGAGGCGCCTGTTTCTTTATCGTTTATACAGTTTTAATAATAAAATTAAATACACCTTGCAGTAATGTTCAATTAAGTGGTTTATATGCTTACTTCATCATTAAATTGCCTCTAAACTCTAAATGTTTATATGATAATACTGAAGATTTATGAAACCACAGTGTTAGGATCGATTTAATTGCGAAACCAGATTTCGATAGAGAAATCCGTCATCTTTCCTCGCTGGCAAACTAATGAATACAGAAAGATGCTTAGTTATAGCTAATTAAGCTCTTAAAAAAACATCTCTGTAAATTTTCGATATGAATCTACTTTATATAAAATGTTAGTCCACAATAATACAAGAAAAAAAGGTGGAGTATATTCTAAAGAATGTTCTATGTGCAATTTACCTTACTTCGGGCAAACTAGTAAATCTTTATCTACTAGAATTTACCAACATAAATATAATATTAGAAAAGGGGAAATAAACAGCGCTTTATTTTTACATTTATCCTAAAATAACGACCCCATTGACTGGAACTTTGCAAAATTCCTTTATCATTCCGTTGATTTCACAAAAAGAAATATTGTCGAGTGTTCATTAATTGGCATCTTACCTAATATAAATATTTCCCATGGCTTATTTAAACTCGACTCTGTTTTTAAAAAATCTTGTACTGAATGAAATAACTTCATAATGCAGCCTGTTGTCACTTTTTGTTAGTATAATATCATTCGCATTGCCACCCCCACCACGTGTCTCTGCTGTGATCGTGGATTAACTAAATGTTTTCGTTCTAATGATAATCCTTTAAAATGTTTTTTTGTTTTTTCACCCACCACATCCCATTTATATACACAGTGTTGTTGTGTGTATATCGTTTTAGGGATGCATTTTTCTGTTATTAGTTGCCTGTTGTTCTTTTTATTGGTATTTTTCTCTCTTGTTTTTGTGTTTTTCCCTTCGTATCTTTGCACCCTATATAAGGTTTTCTTCTCCATTTTCATTTTTATTCCTTGAAAATGAACTTGCAAATATAGTTTGAAAGTGCTTGGATCCATCTTTTCATTTTCATGTGGGTTATTATTCATATTATTGCTTTCCTCACGTGCCACTTTGTGAGTTTTTCTTTATATATATATATATATATATATATATATATATATATATATATATATATATGTGTGTGTGTGTGTGTGTGTGTGCGTGTGTATATGTGAATTTAGGCAGTATACATATATTCATCATAGCAATTTTCGTTCAAAGCGACGGCTAATTTTCTTTAGATAATTTTCTTGTCGAACTCTCGATTTTCGCACGTTCGACTTCACTTCTCGATTGAACGCTTGAATAGGTTAATCGAAATTCATTAAAAACTAACTTTTATCTTTTAAAGGAAATGGTTGATGCTAGAGCGCTTTAGCACACCTGACCCCTTTCGTGTCAACTCTATTCAATCCCCGTGACAAAATGAATATACTACTCTCTCAAATTCCGTATATATATATATATATATATATATATATATATGCAAAAAATCACACAGGACCAAGTACTTTCGAACTTGTTCGGTTCATTCTCAAGGAATAAAGAATGATTTTACAAAGATGGTATATATGTATATGAGAAACAACAGAGTGATGCCCCACCCATTTACAACGAAATGACACAGAATAGAAAAAAAATTATCATAGAGGGGTTTAGATACCGGATATGGAGTATAAAACCAAATGGATAAGGTCTACTTCCGGAAATTGCAACTGTGAGCAAAGAATGCAGACATTTAGGTCACAAAACTAAGTACATACACACGCAATTAAGAATACATAAAAATAAACAAAAGAAACATAACTAAATTAATAAATCAAAGGGCTAAGATTTAAAATGAACTATTTCGTTATAAATAAGCCTTTTAATTACAGGGTCTAGTTTAAAGACACCGTGGGATATATTAAAATTAGGCGAGGAATTAATGAATGAGCATTCGACAATGTTTCTTTGAACAAAGACATCAGATTTCTAAATAAATGTAGCCGAATTCCAATTGATAGGGTATCTATTTTCAGATAAATGGACAAACAAAGCACTATTACTTTCAACTCTTCTAATATTGTAATTATGTTGCATCAAGCGTACACTTAATGATTTACCGATTTGCCCAAAGTATTGTTTAGGGCAAACTGAACAATCGACAGAATACCCCCCCTCCCTCGCCACCTCTTATACTATTGTTATTATTATGACTCAACATTTTGTACATGGTAGACTGATACTTGACTATGCCAGAATTATTTAACCTATTCAAGAGGCGGAGAAGCAAGGAAAAAGATTCAGAAGACGGTAAAACAAGGGAGTTCTTAAAATTGTATGAGGGGAGAATTTCAGTTATGTAAAAGGAATTTTTTACCAAATCTAGGCATCCTGCAAGAAATTTTTGAGGATTGCAAAGATTGGTACCAATTTCAAAGATCTTCGAAATCTCAAGATCCAAGAATTACGGGCTTGCGACTGGCAACTCCCGGAGAAACATTGAAAATTTAAATCCAGATGGAGTCCTATGAATAAGTAGATCTAAAAACGGGAAGACACCATTTTGTTCGAATTAAAGGGTAAATTTAATAGAGACAACCAGAAAATTAAGTTCAGTAAGAAAACCATAAATATCCTTAGAAGAAGGCCACAAACAAATAATATCGTCTATACATATATCGGAACCAAACCCGGGGCCTTTGGTATATCCACATAGCATAGAATAGCATAGTAGATAATAACCCATCCTAGCATAGCGTAGTATTGCTTAGCATAGCATAGCCTAGTATAGCCTAAAAATAACTGTGGGGGAATTCCACGTGGAATTTCTTTTCCAGGACGGAAATGAAGTCCTTGCGCTGGAGAAGATTCTAGAATTTGGTTAGGCTTAAATTGGTAAGCCTCCCCCCCCCTCCCCCCATCCACAAACGGTAGCCTCGAACTGCGTCCAACACGGACCACCTTTACGCGGGTTAGAATCGCCTCGGCGTGAAGATTCGAGGCCATTCGAGGGTAGCGCTGTTTCCCCCACCCCTGCGGGGGGAGCCTCGGATATATATAGGGCTCGTCTTCCATGTGGGAAACAGAGTTGAGAGGTCTCACCCGGACCCAAGAAGATTCCCCTAGTTCCAAGTCAGGTGTTAACAACAAAGCAAAGTGACGGCTGAACTTTTGACATTTGACGATCGCCATCAAGCGATTTTCCAGACTCCACTCATCAACTTCTGTCGAAGCCCTCCTTGTTCGCCCCTCGTTTCTGGGTGGCCGAAATACTCTCCCCTGGACCAGACGTTACCACCCCCCCCCTTTTGGAGAACCGTCATCACGTTAACTTCCCGCTCAGAAGCTCCGAGCGCCCTCGCCATCACGTTTATTGCCTGCAGAAGACATCCGTGAAGCCTTACCCTGACGTCTCACCCGGAATCCTCCGTAAGCCAACCTCTCTTCCCTTCAGCAACCCAATTGAGTTAATCCTCCCCATTTGAAGAGTCTCCTTCTGTAATACACAAATTTTTAACTTCAGAGTCTGACGCATAACTCTATCATTCCCCCCTCATTTACCAATTTAATTTTGCCTATTTATTCTCTTATTTTATATAAATAAAATTATATTTTTGTACATGCCTCTTTAAATAACCTTCAGCTTTGCCATTGCCCAAATTTTGCCTGACCTCGTTGCACTCTTTCACGCTGTTCCGCGCGTCGGAAATCGTGGCGTTCCGTTATTGGTCCCTTCCCCATAGATATAATATTGTATTGATATAATGTAATGTCATACCACGACAATAACCTAGCCTAAACTTGCTTAGTATAGCATATCATATCATAGCCAAGCATAGCATAGTATAACCTACCCTTTTTTAGCCTAGTATAACCAAGCTCAGACAACATAGGATAGTCTAGCCTCAAGAAAGAATAGCTTAGCTGTGCAGGGCCTAACCTAACCTAGTTTAGTATAATCTAGCTTTCCTAGTATAGCCTAGGCTAGCTTAGTAGACCCTAGTCTAACTTAGCATATTATAGTATAGCTGAGCGCAGCTTAGCCTAGTATAGCCTTGCCTAGTCAGCATTGCCTAGTGTAGCCTAGCTTAATATAGCCTAGCCTAGGCTAACCAGGTATGGCTTAGAATTGCATGCCAGAGCTTAGCCTAGCGTCGCATAGAGTAGCCTAGCCTAGTATAGTCCAGCTAGAATAGGCTACTATAGCCTAGCAAATATATCCTTTCATACGATAGCCTAGCCAAGCCTAGCACAGTAAAGGCTAGCTTGGTATAACCTGCCTTAGCATAACCACATATTATAGCCAACCTAGTATATCCTAGACTAGTATAGCATACCATGCCCTCGACTAGAATAACCTTGCATAGCCTAGGCTATTATAACCTTAGTTAGCTAGCCTATCGTACCCTAACATAGTATTACCTAGCATAGCTCCCTAGCCTATTATACTTTAGCCCACCCTAGCATAACATAGTATAGCCCTATCTAGCCTAGTATCGCTTAGCATAGCTTAGCCTAACCTAGCATAGTTATAACCTAGCCTAGCATTAACTATTCTAGACAAGTATAGCCTATACTATGTTATTATACCCTAATCAAGCATATCTTAGTATTGTCTAGCCTAGCATACTATATGATATCCTAGCATAATATTTTATAGCCTAAATTAGCATAGTATATCATACCCTTGTACATTATATCTTAGCTTAACTTATCATACTATAGCCTAGCCTATAAGAGCCTAGCAGAGTATAGCCTATTCTAGGCTTGTCTAGCAGCGTATAGCATATTATAGCCTAGTCTAATCTAGCAGAGTATCGGCCGAATAGTCATGATATTATTGCCAAAACAAAATATTCTTACCCTAACCTTGGGAGGACTTTGTCAATTATAGCGTTCGAAGGAGAATGTAAAACAACATAAGGTTTTCAAATTTCGTTAGATTGGGCCGAATAGTTATGATGTTATTACAAAATTGTAGAGTGGCTCGCGATTAGACTCGCACGCGTCTAAAAAGGCAAACATTAATCAAGAGAAGAAGAGAGCTCATTCCCCACGAGCCAGCGCAACCGGATATCGCAAAATATATCATGCAAAAACTTGACAATTTCTATTCGGACCTAGAGAGACCTCCTCCTATGTCATTATTTTTAGATTTGTATAATTTGCTCTCATGTATTCTCTGTTCGTTCTCTGCTGAGTAAAAAATCTGGGATGGGTTTTAATAGGATTCGTTTGCAGGCTGTTT